>CM031239.1:8814550-8922050 GCA_018340775.1 Taxus wallichiana var. yunnanensis
ATTATAATGAGAAATGCACCTTGATGTTTTCTTTATAAGTAAATTAAATCTTGTAATGTAATGAATTTTTTATGATGTTCCTATATAAAACACCTTTATAAGTGTAATGTACGAAATGAGTAGATTTGAGTTGTCTTAATGGTAAGGAATTTGTGTTCTTAAAATATATATTATAAGATTGAATGTTGTATCAGTAGGATATATAAGAACTATTATAAAAGGACCTTTTTTAATAATGGACATTTTTATTCCCACTAAAATTGAAACAAAATATGAAAAAATTTATCTGATCCTATTATGAGAATTTTTGGAATATCGGATGTATTTTTGCATCCTTCTAGTGCAATTTCTTCTACTTAAATTTTAAATTAATAAATAATTTTAATATTATTAATGATTTTTTTAATCAAACCTTTATTACTAACCAACCACCTTTTCACTATTAACCACTTAATAAAAAATATGTTACTATGTAAATAGTTATGCCATTTAGATTGAGGAGAGGTGTCTCTAAGAGTATGAACTATCTTATGGGATGCACATTATTTTATAGGATCATATTTAGAATATTAAAAGAGAATAAATGTGTTTTAGTAGCTATACTCATAAAAAATAATTCTATGAAGACACGGGTCACAAGGAGTCATAATAACCATAAGGTCTCATTATAAATGTTAGTGCATCAATGTCCTTTGAGGGAAAATCTTATGCACATGTTTTCAACCATGAGGTGTCATTCATAACTATGCATCCTTATTTTCCATCAAGCCTAACATTAAAGGAAACTTTGAGTAGATGGTAGTTGGATTTTTTTAAGGTATGAAGATAGAATCATGATGCCTTAGATGGTTAATGTGCTGAGGTATAGGAGGAGTGAGGAATCCACAAACATATTGGGGTGTGGATAATGTATGAATACTAGGAAGTATCATGCTTTGTTGAGTTTGTTATCAACATGAAACAATAGGGACCATTGATATTTTTATTTTTTTCTAATTTATTTTAAAATCTTAAGGAAATATTTGTGGATTTTTCATGTCCCATATCAATGTGTGAGGTTTATTATGTCATATAGTTTATAGTTAAGAATTACTAGTGTAATGTGTGTTATTATTCATAAACAACACATATGTAACCATGGATCATGCAATAAAGGGGTGTTTCATAATAAAGGTTATATAAGAATAAAACCATCAAAGGTTTGAGAAATTGGGTAATTCATATTTATAGATATTTATATATAAATGTCTATACTTTTAAAGACACGTGGATGTCAACAAAGTAAGGTATCATATCATATGGTATAAGATATACCTATGGTGAATGAATATCCTCATTAACTTATAATAGTGTGTGAATAATATGATTAATGGATATATCAATAAGTTTATTGTGAGATTAGGATGATGTGAATAAACACATGTATTAGGTGTCCTATAATTTATAGTGTGGGAAGTTGTATGTTTGAGAATATCCATGTAATGCATATAGAATGTGTGATATGGTAGGATTCTCGTATGCAAAATGCAATTTCTATATTACAAAAATCAATAGGAAATCAAGGACATGCTTATTTATGTCAAATTTATTTTTATGTAATGATAAATAATAGATAGTATCATTTCTTGGACATTAATGGAAAGTTCAAGATTCTATACGGTTAAACCATGGACAATTTATCCTAGTTATGTCAACTTGGAAGGGTGTTCAGAATTAAATAAAATTGTGTTAACGTATTTTTATAGCATTATTCTAGGATCTATAAGTAAGTAATGAAATTTACTCGTAGGAGAAGTCTCTAGTTAAGGAGAAATTTTTGATGGAGGCCTATGTATAATTGTGGATTTTGAAAGTGATCATATAACAAAAAATTGGTCTATTAAATATGGAGTATGTTCATGTGGAATACTATAAGGATAAAAGATGATATATTTGTTTATTTCCTTATTGATATCTTCCTTTTTACTAAATTTTATATAATCATTGTGCTAGTATACAATATTTATAATGTAAGGGATCCATAAAGAGAATCAAGGTTTCCAAAAACCCAAAATATCTATACTAATACCAATGAGACATTGAACCTATACCCATAGAGACAAGGAATGAATTCATAGGTTATGTTCTCAAATAAATAAGTGCATTTACTAAAATTTTATATAAAATTATGGTATTTATATAACCGATACATACACACAAAAAATGTTAAATGATGAATCTAGAATAAAAATACATTAAATATGTGGATCTTAGAAACATGTAATGATCATATTTGGATATAAAAAGATAATAAAAAAGATAAAGGGAAGTAAATGTTAGGTTTAGGAAATTATTCACCAAAAATAGAATAATATGAAGTCACCTTAATATAAAATTTTAAGATTTAGTTGTGCAAAGGGTTATTGAGATGAATGTAATTTTTCAAAGAGTGAAACCGAGTGTAGGGCATGTTTATATGAATGGAATAAAAATGTATACGTTTTTTTCCTTGTATGATTATTCCCTCTAGTATTTTAATATGGATTTGATTATTATATCCTAAAATATTTGTGTTTTTGGGTTTTGGACATGTTTTTGGATGTTCACAATCATATTTCTTTAACACAATAAGACCTCTTATTTGTACAAACACTAGCTCTCTTAAAGACCTAAAAATGGGTTCTTCCTATTATGATGGAATGAAATTACCCAAACCATAGTAGTATTAATGATGTTTCAATACAATTATTTGAATAGGGTTTGACCCTCACATTACTCTTCCACTTAGGGAATTTTGGTATATGTGTAGGAAATAATATATTGACAACACCTTACTAAGGCATCCATAAACATGGAAATAATCATTTTTGTATGTTGTATTATGTAATGGTAATTTATAGAAGTGAGTTAAGATATATTTTGTCTTATTTAGCTTGTTTAAGTGCTTTAAATAAAAATATTGTAATGATAGTCCTCCTTTTGAGTGCTTCATTTGTGTGATCCACTAGTTAACCTAAATATGTAATAGATGAGGAAATTTAAATGGGTAAGGTGATATAGAATTTATATTTGAATTGTGTTAAAGGTTTTCCTCTCAATTAATCATAATTTGATTTATGTTTAAGGGAAAGAAATGGATTGGGGTAGAAATGTTGGTCACCTGTGCCCTTGTTGGGTGAATTCTTATTATCTTAGTTCACAAATTAATTTTAAAGTAGAGAAACATTTTCAAATAATATAAGGATGTGTTTTTTATAAATTGTGAAATTTATTAATGATAAAAATCTTAGAAATATGTGTAACTGTAACACCCACAAAAATTACGTTCTAAGAACACGCTTCAAGCTAACACTTAACCCAAAAATTGTGAATAATTTTTTTTTTTTAAGTTATAAGAATGTTACAAGGGTGCTTGACCCTTAGGGTTCATTAAATTAACTTACACTACGAAACATAGCTTTATAATTGAAGAACTAGGTCTAGTTAAAAAGTTAACATATTTTCAAATTTATCTCTAAGGTCCATTAATCAATTATTCATTAGGAAGGTACCAAAGATTAATTTACTTAATTAAATATTTTCTTCTCTTTAGATAATATTCAATCCTAGAAAGGTTAACCTTATGTTAATTTATTAAATTCATTATCCTATTAACTTAGAGTCCTTTTCATGACTTCCTAAGGCTTGCTAAGAACTAACAAAGGTTTAGCACTCTAAGGCAATTAAAAGGCCCCATTCACCCATCTACACATACCCTTAAGGATTTTAAATATAAACATTTAAAATAAATTTTTACCAAACAAAAGGAGGGTTAATCCTCCACCCTTAGATCAAATCAAACTTGGCCACTAGATCCTAGGGTTCCAAACTTAGCCCTAAAATCCTTATGAATTTTATTAAAGCCTTTCTTTTATTCTATTTCCCTCATTTGGTCTATTTGTTTTGCTAAAATTGTAGGTTGGAGAGGAGGAAGCCATGGGAGAAAAAGAGGAAGAGCCATGGAGGATTCTACAAGAAGATCTAGTTTATATTAGCTTAGATTAAAGTTTTATTGTTGTTATTACTTCTATTCAAGGATTGGGAGGGGTTTTCCTTTACCAATCTGGTTTTGTTTCAACACTAAGTGTATTTGGGTTTTCAAAATTTGGGGCAAACCCTACCCCCATTGTTATAAATGAAAAGAATGTTTTCAATCCACCATTTGTAGGTTTAAAAGCTATATTCAACATGATTAGAGCATTGTTTGATTGTTGGTAGTTCCATAGATCATTTTTACAAGCTTAAAATTTAGTGTATACCATTAAAAATATTATACAAGAACAGATCGAAGGAGTTCTATCGTAAGTTATAAAACCACCGCCACCCGCAGTGACCGCAATCTTGGGACTATGCCCTACGGTCAGTGACAAAAACACGGACCACCGCCCTACTAAGTGGAAGTTTTGAGACCACTTCTTGTGCCTGAGTGAGGTTATGATACCACCACTGCAACAGGGCGGAGGTCTTGTTTCTAAGAAATAGAACCTAAAATTCTAAGTTTTCCCAAAAAAAAAGTTGCAAAAAAGTACTAAGATGAATTCTGAGCTTAGTTTTATGTACCTAAAGTCTCCAAATGTGTTTGATTTCTTTCCATTTTTCATTTTGTAATTAAATTACTCATTTAGAAAATTTAGAAATCCAATAAGTAATAATAATAAATACAAGATCTAATCCATTTTATTCAACTAATTTTCTTTGAATTCCAGGAGTAAAATAAAGGATTCATATCTACTTCTACATTGTTATTTTACTAATATAAAATGCAACAATCCCTTATTTCAAATTTTTGTCTCTTCCATTTTTTACTATAACTCAATTATCCAAAACAACTACAACAACATATTTTTACATTCAAATTTACTATTCATACTTTTAACATATTACAACTTTTCTATTCCTACTTTCTCATTTGCAACAATACAATTTCACAATGAAATTAAAATTTCTTTTCCATTGAGTATAACTCATTTCTTTCAAAACAAGGAACTTCCTTTCACACAAAACAACCAAACTCCAATAAAAAGAATTGCTTTCTTTTCTATTTCACAAAACTAACTTTACAACACAAATCTTTCTTCTCTTTTTCAATATATAATACAAATTTCATAACCAACAATGGAATGAAATTTTCCTTCACAAGTTCAATACAATGTCCTCCACTTAAAGTGGGAAATCATACAAGAATATAAACTAAAATTAGAATACAATATTACAAGTTCCTCCACTCTAAGTGGGAATAACACAAATAAAGTTTCACAAGGTTTCCAACAAGAATTCAAGATTCACAACTCCATCAAGATAGCTCATCCAAGGTTTTTTTGATTCACAACAAAATAGGGGAGAGGAAATGCTCTCCACCCAACCAAGATATCCAATGAAGAGGAGAAGCCATCCTCTCCATTGGCCCCCAAGCCCCAACCACATTACAATGGGAGATGATTCCAACACATGGCAAAAACAAGATTCCACAACACAAACAAATATTTCACATCCATTTCAACCAAATTCAAAACAACACAAGAAATAATAAAAACAAAACAACAATTAACAAGGCTTAAAATGAAAGCCAAAGGAGCAAGACCTATGGGGAGGCCACTTATGCCTCCCAATGGGAATGGGTGCCCACCTTAAAGCCTCCAATGCATATCTCAAATCCCCTACATACTCTTATGCCTCCCTTAAGTACCCCTTATACCTCCCACATACTCTTATGCCTCCCTCATAAAAGAACAAGAAAGAAATGCAAGCATTCCTTGTACAAGGTGGGGCACCCAACCCAAACTCCCTCCAAACAAAAGGGTAAACTCTTATGCCTCCCTACATGAAATCTCCCCATAGTCCTCCTACTAAAACTTAGGCAATCTACCCACACCCAACAAGAATTCCAAAGAAAACAATACTCAACACAAACATATAAACACAAAATAAAACATAACATAAGCAAGGTAAAACTCCTACCTTTCCATAGTAGATTTTGTTCCAAGAGTAAATATTCAAGCTCCTCAAAACCAAGCAAGCATCCACAAGCTCCAACAATCCACAAGCACTCTCAACAATTCTCTAACTCTCCAAAAATAAAAGAGCACATAAATAATGAAGTAACCCCAAACAAGCAAAAGAATTTCAATAAATAGAAAAGGGAGAGAGGAGGATGAAGTGGCTCCATGTAGGATGCCACATCACTCATCCTCAACTCCACCTAAGAATTCAAACCTCAACCCCAATGCACCATAAATTGGTGGGTGAGAGGAATGACAAGTTACTTACACACACCATCTAAGCCCACACCCCCTAAGGAAAAAATTAATTACTTGAAAGAAAGTGAAATAAACATTTCACCTTTTTATCTTCCCAAAACACCTAATGGGGTCTAATTTTTACCCCCAACCCATAGGTAGGGTTGGTATGGAAATTTGAGAG
This sequence comes from Taxus wallichiana var. yunnanensis, assembly GCA_018340775.1. Lineage (NCBI taxonomy): Eukaryota > Viridiplantae > Streptophyta > Pinopsida > Cupressales > Taxaceae > Taxus > Taxus wallichiana. The sequence continues at coordinate 8,820,989 of CM031239.1, forward strand.
GTGTGGGATAAGTTTAACTTACCCCAAAAGCCTTCAAAATTTGGCTTTAAAGGCCAAATTCGAGTTTCCCATGGAGGGTAGAGTGTACAACACTCAAGATCCCAAGCATTCAACACACAACACAAAATCCAAGAGAAAATAAAGTCTAATAAATGAATCCTTTTTGGTCACATCTTTAATTAGTTTAGGACAAGGTTAAATTATCTTAATTAAGACACTACAACCCATTAATAATAAAGGGGTAAAACATACATTAAAATCTAAATAATTAAACAAGTAAATTACATCACTCAAAAGAAACACATACTAACATTAATAAAAGGGAAACTAAAACCAAAGACAACACATGTTCCCTTGGTCACACTTTTCCCCTAGCCAAATAATTCTAACACACACACAATTACATGTTGTCATGGTGACCCTTGTTGAATTCATCTAGAATTCCAATGTGGTTGGTCTCCAATCCCCCCGATGTTTGTTGTGAATAATTTTACCTAAAAAACAAAAATACCTCCTTCGGCCTTCGTGGCTGCATTAAAACATCTATGCCAAAATATGCAATATAAATCTAAAATCATCTATATACAAATTAATATCATCTAGGAAATTATGATATCATTTACAAATTTATAGCAATATTTCTAACAATGTTTCATTCATGTCAAAATGATCACAATGTTAATTCAATTATCAAAGTCTACTCATGGTGACGAAAGTATATCTCATGTCGAAATATATATATATAATATATATATATATATATATATATATATATATATATATATATATAACCATGTCCAAAGCATATCAACATCAATATAAAATGTCTCTAACAATCCACATGCATCATATATGAATCGAAATCAACAATAGTCCAATATCTCTAACATCTAGTATCATGTTAAATCAAAAAGCTATAATAATGTCCATAAGTGTAGTTGATAGTATTAAAATCAAAACAAAAAGGTGTCGAAGGGAAGTGGGCACTACAATAACCTAGTGGTTATGGAGCACCAAAATGAATGAGATTCATGCAGAATAAGCTAATTAACTATACAAATGGGAATATGATGGGATAAATGTAAAATAATTACTGCTAAGTACAATTTTTCCATATTTATAGAACTACACATAGGATCTAGTGGGGATTTGATTCATTTTATGTGATAAATGTTTTCAAAAGTGACGCATTTTATTTCTTTTAGGAAGAAAAGTGATGTAAAAAATTATCAATATTTTATTCAAAAAGGTGGTAAGGGTATGTGAGTTCTTACACAATATTGTGTCTAATAGGGAACCAAATTGGTTGTGCATTTTACAAGACACTATGGAATAAATTAAAAAAAATGTTTGATTCATCTTAGCATATCATCTATAAAAATAATGGTGTTAAATAGAAATGTTTGAGATCTACTTAGATGTTGGGAGTGGGAAAAGGGAGGAACATGGGATTTTTTATTCGAATAATATGATTTCACATATAATAATTACATCAAGAAAAGCACCAGGAAATTGTCATTTTAAATAGATACAATAGTATTTTACATGGAGTGGAAAAACTTTGGAATGAAAATGATGATATAGGACGGACTATAGAGGATTAAAGTGTTATATAACACATGAAGAATGTGTGGAAACATTTTTGAAATTAGTTTGAGGAAACAACTATGAAATATAAAATTCTACAGATGTGAAGAGAATGAAAGTTGAATTTCAGGTAGGGTACATGGCTTTGTCTGATTTGGAAGGAAATATTTCCTTTGGACACATATAGCAAGTTAAAGTGGAATAAAATAAATAAATTTAGGGAATTAAGAAAGCTTATGACTAACACATATGATATTGAAGCACCAAAATACATAGATATCTCAAACACATTGAATGTGGAGGATATTTACAAATATCACAAATGAAATAATGATAAAAAAATATGAAGAAGTTGACTACAAACAACATATTACAAAAATTTTTTGTGAAGAAACATAAAAAAATGGTGATTGATACCATGATCATGAATATGTACAAAAAAATGATTGCAAATACTATATGGAAAAATGGAAAGGAAGAAATATGGAAATTATAACTTACATAAATATTTTGGAAGTTGCAGAGGAAAAATTCTTGAGGAAAATCATGAACAATAAGGACCTCATTTTTAAATTTATATTGGGTGTATGAAGTAGGAACATCTAGGCGTATTAAAATATTGTATTAACCAGAATAGTTAAATTGTATTTTGTGTTTTACGAGTTGGTATAAATTCTAAGACTTCTCTCGAGCATCCTAGTTACACACAAAAGTTCAACCTAATCTATGATGGTATTTCAACAATCTCAAATTACAATAAAGTCACATATGTCTACAAAATATGTGATGGTATACCAATGCCATAGAAAAATATGGATGGAATTGTAGTGTCCACAAAAGAGCAAATCAAATATAATCACTTGGTATGAATTTAGTGGGCCTTATTTTTGTAACATTATTTACTTTTAGAAATATTTATAAGTAGCATGAAACTAAACTATGATTTATTTGGATGGTTTACATTCCTATATAAAAATCCATGAACCTCAAATAAAGGAAGTAGTGTTGGTGCGAAGATATAAATTAGATCTATTTTTTCTTCTGACATTTGGTGATGGCACATATTATCTAAGTGATCGACTACTTGATTTTGATTTAATATATTTATTCGTAATTTTTGAATATTTATCATTGAAAATCAATTTATATGTATGTGATATTTTTGATTCAATGATAAATTTGTTTTGTATATATTTTACTATATTATATTTCATGTCTCAAATCTAAATGTCGCATGATTGAAGGTTACTATTAATTGGGCTCCGTAAATATTCATGTATCATTGGAGGAGTGGGAGGAATTTGGGGTCAATTAACCCATAATTTTTAGGTGGTTAATGTTATCAAGTAAGTGTGTTATTTATAAATTAGTGAATTGGGTAGGGTTTGATAAGAAAAGCTCTTAAACCTCAACTGCTTAATTTTATCTCATTGAACTATGAAAATCCATCGGGTGAGATGAGTTACTACTACTTATTTTCCAATATAAAATAAACACATACAATGGTGAGATAGGATAAATCCTTAAGGTCAAAAAATAAGAAATAATATGATATAAATATTAGAACCTAAGTTCCAAGACTAATAAGTATTGTAGCTTAACAAATGATTGGGCCAAAATGTAATAAAAATTATGGTTCAATTCCTAATTTAAAATATTGTGCAATAATGATAATTTAGAACTAGTAAAAATAGTCAAAATAGTCCGAAATCATTATTATATTTTGTTTTTAGAACATAATTTTTAGTTAGAATATGATAATGTATAGCTAGCATTTTAGGGTTAGAGAGAGGAAGAATATTATAAAACAAATTGTGTGAAAAAGTTCTCTAAATATGTAGACAAAAGAATCAAGGTGTCATTAATTTTTACATTAAATATATGGATATGGAGCTTAGTGGAGGACATGCTCATGGGTATCTATACCCTATAATCAAATATGTCTCATATGGCTACAAACTTATTTTATCAATCTATAACTCTAAATGCTAAGATCTAGTACTTTTTTCTCTCAAGGTTTGATTTTTAGCTTTGTATCTATATGATTATTACATTGTGATTATATATGGTTTCTTCTTGCAATAAAACCCAAATATTGTACCTTAAACTAGAAACAAAGTTATCATAATTTGTTTTGGACCAACTCACCATGCCCTTGTTGATATGGTGAGAATTGTGCTATATATAATTACTATATTTTTGGATGAATCCCATGTAGTGCCCCAAATATGATGAGACAAATGTTATATATAATAAATAATAAATATGGATCCCTTGAACTATCTCCCACACTTGGAAAAACAAATTTTCTAGTTTAGATTTTACACATGATTGATTTAGGTTAGTAATACACATGACTTCAAATTTAAGTAGCTTATTATTGCGATAGGTATTTGAAGGAATGGACTAATATATTGATTTCTCTTGACATTACTAGAGTGAGTAAGTAGAGGATCCCTAAATGACCCTAATATTTTAGGGTTGATGTGTATTTATATTTTAATATTTGTATGATTTCATGCTAAATCAAAATAAAAGTAACACATAGGATGACCGTAGTGCCCACTTCCCTTTGACACCTTTTGATACTAATCATGATACTGCTGATTATATTATGGACTTGATTATGGACCTTATTATAGTATGATGATAGATGTTAGATCATGGATTATTGTTGACTTGATTCAGTTATGATGCATGATGATTATTAGAGGCATTTTGGATATTGATGATGATATATTATTTGACATGGTTATGTTATGGATGTTGTTCGACATGTGATATTTGGATATTGTGAGTAGACCTAGAAATGGAAATTATTGGATGATGATATAGTTGCTGATAAAACTGTAAATGATATTGTTAGATTGCTTTGATGTTGTTGTGATTCATATATCTAGATGATTTCAGGAATTATATTTATATTATTTTGGATGTTCTGATATGGCCATGAGGCCGAAGGAGGTATTTGTGTTTTGTAGGTTAAAATATCAAAAAACATTGGGGGATTGGAGACCAACCACATTGAAATTCTAGATGAATTCAACAAGGTCACCATGGCAACTTGTTTTGTTTGTGTGTGGTTGTTTTGTTAGGGGTACCCATGGGGGAACCACCTTTAAATGTGACCAAGGGGTTATGTGTATTTATTTATTTGACCCTTTTGTTTAATGTTGCATGTGTTTATTTTGTGATGCATTTGCCCCTTTCTTTATTTATTAAATATTAATATTGTGGGTAAGCATGTTGTTAATATTAATTAATTAAAAGATATCATGAGAAAGTAATTAATTGAGTTGTTGGCCTTGAATTAAAGTGTTGTAAGAGATGTGTAAGTTAACTTTTGAGTGTGAAACACTCCACCTTCTTGGAAATTTGAATTTTTCCTTGGAGGCTGATTTTGGAGGCTTGTGGGACAAGTTAAACTTGTCCCATACCTCTTAAATTTAATTACCAACCATACCTATGGTTGGAGAGTTGAAATTTGACTTTTTTAATGCTTTTTGAAAAGACAATTTGTTGGTTTTAATTGCACTTTTCTTACATGATTTAATTTCAGTCCTTTGGGGTGTGGGTTGGATTTGAGTGTGTAAGTAAACTATCATATTATTCACCCACCTATTTATTGTGCATTGGAGAATGAAGTTGAATTTGGGGGTTGGTGTTGAGGATGTGTGATGTGGCATCCTACATGGATCCACCTCCTCCTCTTCCCTTCCCTCTTCTATAAAATTTGAATTCCTTTCCTTGTTTTGGGTTGCTTCATTTTTTTTTGAGACTTCATTCTTGGGTGAATCCTTTTTGTTGTTTTGGGAGCTCTTGCTTTGAAGGAGTTTTTGGAAGATTGTTGGATGCTTGTGCTTGGTTGTTTTGGATTGCTTTCATTGGGTTAAGCTTGTTGTTTTGGAACCTAGAACAACTCCATCATGGAGAGGTAGGAACTTGGCTCTTGAAATGCTCTTCTTGTATGAATGTAAATGTTAATGTATGAATGTTTTGGTATGTTTTGGGTTGTTGGGTAGATGGCCTAGGAATGGTGTAGGAGAAAACTATGGGGTTTAATTTATGGGAGACACAAGTGTTTTTTAGGGAGGTATAAGTGTGGAGGAGTTGGGATTTGGGTTCCACCTTACAAAGAAATATCTTGCATTACTTTACTCATTACTGGGTGCCATAAGAGGTTGGGGGAGGAATAAGGGGTACTTTGGGGAGGCATAAGGAATGTCAGGGTTGTGATATACTATATCTTGGCAGTTTGTAATTCAGGTGGTGATACCCATTTCCCTTTTGGGAGGCATAAGAAGCATCCCCATAGTTTCTTGCTCCTTTGGCTTGTTTAATAAGCCTTAGTATTGTTTTTCATGTTATAATGTAGTTGTAACTATATTCAGTTTTTGGAATTGTGTTTTATTGTGAAAGTGTTGCTTGTGTGTTTGTGGAAGTCTGTTGTTGCCATGAGTTGGATCACATCTTTTATTGCATTGTGGTTGGGGCTTGGGGGCCAATGAAGAAGGATGGATTCTCCTTTTCATTGGATGTATTGTTTGGGTGGAGAGAATTGCCTTTCCCTACTCTTGTTGTGATCAATTGGTAGAATGAGAAATATTTCACTTGTTGTTCTAGAGCCGAGTTAAAGACAATTTGAAAGTCCTTTGTGTAATGAACTCTTATTGTAGCCTTTTAACACTTTAAATTGGATGATATATATATTCATTTTAATGGAAAGATACTTGTATTGGCAATGAAAGTTGAAATGTGAAATGTAACAGAGTTATATTCTATACTCTACTTTTGGAAAAAATGTGAAAGAATGATACGTATTTTGTATGTTGTATGTTGAAATCAAATGGAAAGGAGGTTGTAAGAGTTTCATTTGAATTAATGGAAGTGTTTGTTTTCTCATATGATATTATTTCCATTGGAAATTAGTGTTTAAAATGCACTATAAAATGCTTGTTGGGAAAGTGGAAAAATGAAATACGCGAGGAGAAAATGTATTATTTTTCCGTGTTTATAATATATAATTTTGGAAAAAATAAAAGTTGAATTCTTGTTTTAATATTCGATTGAAAGAAAAAAACTATTAGGACCAACATGGAATGCATTAATATTTTATTTCATGGCAAAAGAGAGTTAATTTTGTTACATAAATGTATACACTTCTTTCAATTCATTGTATACTTTGTAAAATTTCTTTGTCAAATGTTCAAATAACCATGCAAATAGATAGGAGGAAAATGAAGCAATAAATTGGATTTAATGAGGTCAAAATGATCTCAAACCAAGCTAAAAAACTTAAGGAATTTCTTAGAAAAATTAGCAAAATCAGGCTTAAACCGTGTTACATCATTTCTTTGCCAAGAAATGTAAATGATCAAACTGGAAATCAATCAGGAAATTGAATCTTGAAATATTTATTAAATCCACATAAGAAAAATTCTCCATGTCTATTTGACATGTTGAGAGAGGAAGAAGATCAAATTGAACAATTCTCATAGGTTAAAATTTAGTAGTTTGCACTGTAAAAGCCTGCAGATCATTTTCATGAAATTGACCCCTTAACTTTATCAAAATTAAAAATTAATGATCCCTAAGTAAAGAGGACGTTGAGAGATTTCGAGAAAGTCCTATTTTTCCAAAATCAAGGTCTCTATCAAATTTTATGGCCTTTTGAAGTTTTTCTTCACTTGGCGTCAAAAATATTTGGAAAAAATTTCCTTGGTGGGCTCGTGGGCCCGAATTTTCCCTTGGAGCTTCAGAAAATTTTTGGGAAAATTTTCCAAATTTTCCACGCCACCCTACCCGACCCTCACCTAATTATAGGCTATCACGTGGCACCATGAGGTGTTAGACGGAGGGCGTATCACTTTTTAACTTAGCTCCGAGAAAATTTTGGGAAATTTTCTCAAAATTTCCCCACCGCTCCACCGACCCACGACCAATCAAGAGCTACCACATGGCGTCATGAGGTTTCGGCAGAGGATTTGGTTCCATTTTACCTTTTACATTTTAGAAAAATTTTGGGAAATTTTTTATAATTTTCCCCACCGCCCCACCGACCCGCGGAAAATCGGGAGTTGCCACGTGGCATCACGAGGTGTCGGTGGAGGCGTGGGTGAATGTTATCCTTTTTGCCCTTCGGGGCATTAAAATTTTTTTATCCTTGTTGACCTAATTTTCCCACATTTTCTTAGAGACGCCATGTCTCCCTTACGGACTCACGGGAGCCGGAGCGCAAAGTGCACTTCTCACCCGTGCCAGAAATTTTTCTAAATGTTCCCGCTTACCCCGCTTCTCTCTACGTGGCTTAGGAGGCGCCATGTGTCCCGTGTAGATTCGTGAGAGCACGGGTGCAAAGGTGGTTTTTCACCCCCATCTGGGAGATTTTCCAAAAGTCTCTCAACCCCACAGGCTTGTCCTTTGGGAAACGTTTCTCCCTTGGGCCCGTAGGCCCACTCTTGGGGAAAATCTTCACCCCAAGGCCCATCAGCCCATAACTTGAAAAATATGAGTTAGGAGGACTTATTTATATCATTGGAAAGGTGAGGAAATTTCCTATCCAATGGGAATGTTCTAGGGAAATTTTGAATGCATTAATTTTGAGGAAAATTAGTTGAACCTTTAAGCTAGTTAGAGAGTGGGGATGGTGAGGAATTAACCTCTGAACCTAATTGAACCTTCTAACCCTAAATTTTTTGACCTTGTGACCTCTAATAATTGTGAAAAAAATAAATGTATAATCTTGTGGATTAGAATGGATCTGGAACTTGTTAGTGACAACTATTGTCTTGCAACCTAGTTGTAGACTCTTTTGAACAAAACAAAAATTATTCCATAATTTTCCTAACTAATCCTAGGTTGTTCTTGGGTCTCAAGTGGGTTGTTTTTAATGGGAATCACACTTGGTATCGTAGAGCAAAGTGGTTCAAAATATTAGAACATTGGGCACACAAGAAAACTTGAGACATGAACCTTAAACCTAGCACACTTTTAAATCTAGAAACAACTTAGTTTAGAAATTACATATTTTAGTAAACATGGAAACTAAGTAAGACCTAGAATAAGGAACTAACTCTCACGTTGCTTTCTGTGGGAGGCGTAGACAAGATGAAGATCCTTTTCACATAGACCTAGGCATACCACCATTGGATCATGCTTTAGTAGCCATACTACCCTGCATTTTGCAGACTCTTCAGATGTTAATGCCACTCTACATAGAGGATCAGTAGGAGGAAATGCGCTTAGACATGATAGAGTCACATCCATTGAGTGTCATGTATCTCCTAGACCCAGTGAGGAACATGGAGGAGATAATTCCCATGTAGAGTAAGCCGAATAGAGTCACCACAGAGAGGACAGCAGGGTGACTGAGTTTTAGGACATAGAGAGAGGTCTCGAGCCCTAGGTTTAGGGATGAGCATACAGAGAGACCTAGAGGCCATTAGACCACAGCTACAGATCACATTAGGGAGATCCTGAAGCTTCAACCATCACATTATTCTTGTGACATAGGTGGATTTCAAGCAGAGGCCTAGTTGGTGAGCTTGAGCGGATGTTTCAAGCTTTGTCCTTGTTCTAGCAATATGAAAGCTAGTGTTTCGATCCATCTACTGAGGGATGGAGTTGGTGTCTAGTGGTAGATAGAGGAGTAGAAGCTCCATGTTGATTATGAGATTGTTACCTAGGAGCTCTTTGAGGAGTGTTTCTGGAGTAGATATTTGTCATGGAGATTCATACAACAAAAATAGATGAGTTCCAAGACCTCTGACAAGCATCTCTTATAGCGGCTGAGTATGAGATTCGATTTCTAGATCTACTCTAGTATGTTGATTACATGCAGGATGAGCAGGTGTAGATTCATAGGTTCATCTGGGGCCCGAACCTATAAATTGGACGTGTAGTGCAGATCCATTGTCCATAGAAATTAGCCGAGGTCATCAAGAAGGCCTATACAACAGAGGAGACTTGGGAAAGACCCAACAGGATGAGAGACCGAGTCCTGGAGCCGCATACTGAAGATGTAGGACAAAAAATTGAGGGGGTCAAGACTATTATCCAATTTTTACCCCCCGGTAAAATTGATAACATGCATCAGAATACTCAAGTCCTGTGCAAATAGATTGATTCAAGGCAAAAAATCCTGTTTCTAGGGTCCCCTCAGATTTTTTCTAACTCCCCTGTCTAAGAAGAAAAGAGAAAGTTCTGAGAAAGGGTGAAAAAGCTGCAAAAACAAGCTTGGGCCAGGAAAAATCATGAAAAATGGCTAAGTCCTAGTCCTCGCAGAAGCTGGGACAGTTGGGACATCGGGCGCGGGCCGAAAGGTCACAAAGGCGGTCCGCAGAGCAATGGGACATCTGGGCCAAAGGGACACGCGGGGCGCGAAGAGGCGAATCCGCCAAAGGTAAAAACAAAATCAGCTAATCTAGCTGTGTAGAGAAAATCGGGACATTTGGGCCTTGAGGACGTGAACCGCCTGGATCGGCCAAAGCAGAGAACTTTAGCACTCGGGACAAGTTGGGAATAAAGTACACGGTGGACGCGAAAGTCGGAGGAGCTGAGAGCCAACCAGATCATGCCACGTGTCATCAGCCAAAAGAGGGACAAGGAAGCCTAAATCGGGTGGATCGGAAGTTTTGTCTCAATCAGTTCGGGACAGCCGGGCCATAGGGGACGTGAGGGACATGAAAAGGTGGGCAGTTCCGGGGACGAATCATGAAACGCCACGTGTCATAAGGGGAAAGCGTCCAAAAGTTCAAAGGGTGAGGTTTGAAGCACTGGCCCGAGCCAATAGGAATTGGACACGTGTCCAATGGAGAAGGGGAGCGTGGAGCTCGGGGAAACTTTAGAGAATTTGGCAAAAGTTTTGGGTGAAAAGCTAAAAGCAAAGGTCTGCCCCACGCCCCTATCGACCAATCAATGCATGCCATGTGTCCCAAGTGGCAGGGGCGTGGGGGGGAAGTTGAAAATTTTCCAAAGTTACAAAAAGGTCAAATTTCAAGGAAAACCATGCGGGTAAGGGAAGGAGAGAGAATTTCTCATCCAATCAAGACCCGACACGTGTCATCCAGTGTGGCGGAGCTACTGGGAAAAAATTTTAAAACCCATTTTTGCCTATTTTGTGCCCTAAATCCTCGGATCGCCATAACTTTCGATCCAGAGCTCGGATTTACACGTTCCTTATATCATTTGAAAGCTTATAAAATTCTCTACATGATTCCGGGTCAATCTTGAATTTTGGTTCACTGAGAGAGAAATTTAAGAGACGGCTCGACACATGTTCATGGCTAGAAGTGACATTTCAAATGACCAAATTTATTACAAAATGGGTCGCACTCTCCTCCAATTTGGTCAAAAATGATAAGCTTTGGGTCCTAAGGTCCTCCATGCTGATTTAATGCACTTGGAGTCAATGAGGAATGGGTTCCCACGTTTTGTACGTTTTCTCTCTCCCGGCTCGACCCATGCAATAAAAGCCAAATTTGGCTCATTTCTAAAAAAAAAAAAACACTTTCGGCATAGAATCTTCTTCCTTCACCTCCAAAGCAAGTGATTGTTTAAAGAATCGGACCTCTTCAAGGATTGTAAGCTTTTACCTCTCTCGATGTTGTAATGCAAGTGATTTTGAAATTGGAAATGATAATACAAGCTTTGTGAATGGGTTTCAATTTTGTTTGTATTATTTGCTTCATTTCAGAGATCCTAAATTATATCTTATCACCTGTGTATGTTTTATGTTGCAATCTTTGGCTTGTGTCTATTTGCATGACAAAAAGTTTCACCACTCCTTTTGGTGCATCACCATCCTTAGTTAGTTTCAAATTTTGCACTTCTATCCCCGCCTCCTCCTTGCAATTTAGAGTAGGATTAGATCTCAACCTCTCGTAGTTGTGCAAAATATAGATCTAAATCAAAGGATTTCGAGGAACCAACGTCTAACTGGAGATTCCTCTCTCGCCTTCACAGTCCCACACTTAGAGAGACGTTTCCATGTTGTGCAATCACACTGGATGCTAGAGTGATCAACCTAGAAGCCTATGATCTCGCATCCAGGGGTGCTTTGTGACCACCTCGAACAACAGCTTTGCACGCTGGTGGGACACTAGAGGTCTCATTTTTATTGGAGCGAAGTTGATGTGCATCTACTGCAATTTTCTTGCTTAAAAGAGCTATTATTTGCATATCTGGCGACTCCAAGGGGAAGAATCAATTGGTTTCGATGGTGCAGGCACTGAAAACTCATGAGAAGAATCACCACAAGGTCAAGAGTTGGAGAAGAAGAAGTGTTGTTCGAGTACCTGCAATTATCTCCAAGAAGAAGGTAAAGAGGAAGAAGGATTCAAAGGTCTCCATCTCCACCAAACAGAACTCTCTCAACTCCTCCACAGTAGGCCTTTCATTCACTAACAAGGGTTTTAAGACCAATTAGAATGGCACAAAACAACCCCTATGTCAACTTCACAGCAACAGCCCACTTGCCCTCAATGCACAACATCCAATTCCTATCAGCAGCCTTAAAGAACATTCCCTACTTCACCGGAGAAAATCGGACTACTCCGTGTGATCATGTTAAAGATATTGCCAACCTTTGTGCAATCCATGAAATCAATGAAATGCAAGTGGTCAGGTCCAAGTTACTAGCATCTTCATTCAAGGGTAAAGCATTGCAATGGTTCGAAGCCTTGGAGCTGGTTCTATCACAAATTGGAATCAGTTGTGTATAGCACTTCATGAGTAATTTGGAGAAAAGGAGACAACTTGTCTCTTTTGGAGCAATGGACAACCATCAAGAGAGCTCCGAATGAGCAAATGACCGATTTCAACTTCATATTTCAAAAGACTTGGGAGAGAATTCCAGTGGCAGTCAGTGCCAACAGCAGAAGGTGCTTTTCTCTACTATCTCAAAGCTCTAAATTCTAATATTTCTATGTTGATTCAGTCCATGGGAGGCATAACTATCCCTATGGCTTATAGCATTGCCATTAGGGCTGAAAATTGTTTGATCCAAGCTGGAAAACTTGCCCCTAGACCTCCCATGCCATTGTTTCCAAGTTTAGAGAGCCCAAACACCAATCAAGCACCTAATTTGGCTCCTTCTCCCACTCCTAGAAATTAGAGTTCAAATGAAGCTTCCACTTCATCTCCAAGTGCCCCAAATGAGCTTCAAGAAGTCATGAAGCAATTGCAAAACCTAGGCAATGAGCTAGTTACTCTCAAGAGGCAGTAGGCCCAAGGTTTTAGACCTTCTTATCAACCCCAAGCTCAGCCTAATAGGCAGCCATACCAACCACAAAGACCACCTAATCTAGCTGCAAATATGAATCAAACAAGGCCTCCTGCCAATAGACCATTTCAGCCCTATAATCCAAATGCCATATCTACCTCTAAGGCATTGGTGCCAACACAAAACAACATTTCCCAGGAGTATGATTGGTGTTTTCCATGCAATGAGCCTCATAACCAATCCATGTGCTTCAATGGTGCTTTGAATCAAGCACTAATGGTGACAACTACTGGTGTGGAGGGTGAGGGCAGTCAAGGAAACAATCAACAACAAGAAACATTCCAACAGCAATCAGCCCCAAATGACACCACATTGGTAAATTGGCAAGTAGAAGATTTTTGTGGCATGAATCAGGCAGTTTCTCAAGGTGTTGCAGCTAACACAAGGTCAAAAAGGAGGAATTTGGGTGAAGAACAACCATTAGCCCCAACCAATCCACAACCTTCCATGGCTCCACAAATGATTGGCAAGAAAAATCCAATTTCAAATGCACAAGGGCAGCCAAGAACAGCTCCTAGACCAACTCAAATACCAGTTGTTGCTGCCCACATGCAAGGAGTGAATGTGTAAACCAAAGGACAACAAAGATATCCTTCATCACCATTTAGTATCATTGATCAGATGAAGAAGACAAACGTTAATATATCAATGTGGGAATCCCTATCTATCCTGGCCAAAGAGATCTGCTGCAAGATGCCATGAAGGACTGGCCAACTTTGAATCAACAAGTTCAGATGCAAGACAAAGTGCTTACAAATGCGCCCAGCCTAAGGGAAATCATAGAGGTCAGCAAGGTAAAATGTTGAAGCCCCCTCCTTTCTATGTTTCATTAATCATTGGAAATCAGCTAGTGCACAATTGCATGATAGACTCTGGGGCAAGTAGCTCAGTAATGCCTAAACAAATAGCTGATCAGCTAGGGCTCTAATATGAAACAATATCCAAAGGGGTAGTGCAATGGATGGGACAGCAAGAGTAGGATGGAGTGATTAGAAACTTGATTCTTACCTTACATGCATGTCCAAATGTTGTTGTTTTACAAGATGTATCAGTCATAGACCTCCCCCCACTCTTTGCCCTATGCTTGTCAAGGGACTTCACAGCCAAGATTGGGGGATATTTTTCTACTGATTGGTCACACATGCTATTCAGAATGAGGTATGGAACTAAGGCTACAATCAGGTCAGAACCTATTGCAAACTTCCATATTGAGCCTTACACTCCAAGTCAGATTAATGCCAATTGCTCAACATTTGATCAAGAAGATCACCCAAGCACTGATGAGGCTGACACCAAGGTTGGAAGCATCCTGGATCTAACTCTTGATGAATGGGCAAACAAGATACATGCATTTGATCCTTATCAAGAAGTGGAAGAATCTGAGCTAGGGGTCTATTGCATACACGAAGAAAATCAGCCTATTCCTAGCATCACCAAGCCAAACCACAAAGATGACAATGAGGTATGGCAGCTGTTTTTTGATGGATCAAGGAGTAGACAAGGTGCAGGAGGTGGAGCTATGCTTGTTTCACCTCAAGGAGTAAGGTACTATTCTGCTTTTAGATTTCAGTTTGCATGCTCCAATAACACTGCTGAATATGAAGCCTTGGTGCAAGGGATGCATTGGGCAATCAAGAAGAAAATAAAGAACTTGCAAGTCTTTGGGGACAGTGAATTGATTGTAAATCAGGTCAAGGGACAACATGCTGCCAAGAATGATCTACTTAGGTGCTACAAGAATAGGGTGTGGGACCTCATGGAATATTTTGAGGGTTTTGGCATCAAATCCATTCCTAGGAAAGAGAATCAAGTTGCTGACAGGCTTGCAGCAGTAGGGGCAGCCTTTGACATTGTGGAAAGCATTCAACAAGACAAGGTACAGCCAAACATCCACGTGATTGTGAGGCCTTCAGTGCCAGATAACAATGTCAGTTGGCAAGTGTTTGAAAATGACCAAAAAATCATCCATTTCTTGCAAGAAGAAGCTGAGTTCTCAGCTAAGAATCAAGAAAAATTGGAACAACAGTATGGTGACCAAGTGGTACAGCTGAGAACTAACAAGCTACCCAAGGGACTTATCACTTTGGAGTCCATTTTTAACCCCAATGATCAGTTTAGAAAGGAGAAAGCAAACATTCAGGTCAAGAGAGAGGATTCAGTATCCATCTTGGTAGAAGAGAACAAACCATTGCAAATTGGAAGGATGACAACTGAACAAGAAAGGTATGAGTTCATACAACTGTGTCAAGAGTTCCCTGACGTGTTTGCTTGGAGCTATGAAGACTTGAAAGGTTTCAATCCCAACTTAGCTCAGCATACCATCGAATTGGATCCAAATACTAAGCCTGTCAGGAAGAAACAAAGACCATTCAATCTGCACATGGAGCCTCTCATGAGGAAAGAATTGGACAAGCTGATTGAGTCAAGGATCATATTCCCAATCAAGCATTCTAGTTGGGTTGCCAACTTAGTTCCAGTCAGAAAGAAGAGTGGAGAGATCAGATTGTGTGTTGACTTTAGAGACTTGAATAGAGCCTCTCTCAAGGACCATTACCCACTCCCTTCCATGGAGCAAATCTTGCAAGTCAGAATGTGGCTCTCGAGAGGTTTTCACTACTTGATGGCTACTCGGATACAATCGATTATGGTGAAGGAAGAAGACCAGTTCAAGACCGCCTTCACAACCAAATGGGGAAATTTTGCATACAAGAAAATGCCATTTGGGCTGTCCAACGCTAGTACTACCTTCCAAAGGGCAATGGACATGGTATTCAAAGGTTTGATTAACAATATGGTGCTGATTTACCTTGATGATATCACTGCTTTTTTCCAAGAATGCAGCAGACCACCTCTCTCATTTGAGACAAGTCTTCACAAGGTGCAGGAGATTTGGAGTGTCTTTGAATCCTAAGAAGTGTATCTTTCTTGCACATGAAGGAAATCTCCTTGGCCATATTGTCTCCAAAGAAGGATTAGCAATTGATCCAGAGAGGGTCGAAGCCATAAGAGCACTACCATTGCCAAGCCATAAGAAATCCCTTCAGAGTTTCTTGGGAAGGATAAACTTTGTTTGGAGGTTTGTCCCAGATTTTGCAGCCCTTGTCAAGCCCATCACCAAAATGTTAAAGAAGAGCATGGCTTTCAAGTGGACAGTAAAAGGCAAGGAGAGTTTTGAAGCAATAAAAGAAGCCATCTCTCAAGCACCAACTCTCATTAACCCGGACTTCTCCTAGGACTTCATCCTCTATGCATTTGGAGGTAATGACACTATTTCTGCCATTTTGGTACAGCAGAACAAGGATAATGATGAGCAGCCAATTGCCTTCTTCAGCTGAAGCCTAGATGACTATGAGGTGAGGTACTCTTTTATTAAGAAGCATGTACTTGCGATGTCGAAGCTTGAAGAAATTCAAGCATTTAGTCTCAAACAACAAGGTCTAGTTGCTGGTCTCACATGTTAGGGTTAAGGACTTCCTCCTCAACAAGGATTTGAATGAGAAAAGGGCAGGTTGGATCACCCGTGTCATGGAGTATGACATTGAGATCAAGATCACCAAGATGGTAAGAGGGAAAGGATTGTGTGAGCAGCTGGTTTTGGGGAAGCAAAAAGAAGTATGCAATGAAGAAGAGGCTGTTTTGATAAATCCAGGGACAGCCATGAGCCAAATGGAAATCAAGAAGAAGACAATGCTGCCCCCACTCCTTGCTGGACCCAAGTTATTATACACTTCCTAGGCATAGGCCTATGCCCTCCGAAGATGAACAAGACCCAAAGGAGACACTTTAGATTGCAGGTTGTCTCGTATGCCATAGTAGATGGACTTTTGTCTAAGAAATATGTGAATGGAGTGCTACTTGAGATGCATTAGCACAAATAAGATTCATAGGGTCTTGGAAGAGTTCCATGGTGGACCAGTGGTGGTCATTTTGCACCAAGAGTGACAGCTCTAAAAATCATGAAGGCTGGTTATTATTGGCCTAAAATCTTCAAAGTGATTGCTATACATGGATCAAGAGGTGTAAGAATTTTGCATTCTTCACAGAAAAGAGAGACTTGCTGCCCTTCCATTACATCCAATCTCAGTTGACCAGCATTCATGCAATGGGGTTTGGACTTCATTGGAGTTATTAATCCCAATTCAAGCCAAGGGCACAAATGGATTTTGATGACCACGACTACTTCACCAAATGGACAGAGCTGTGCAGAGACTCAAAGAGGCAAATGAGTCTAGCATTTTAGAATTTTATGAGGGGATAACAACCAGATTTGGTGTACCTACTACAATAATCTCTGATAATGCATTAGCATTCATTGGATCTAAGGTGACTGAGTGGGCTGTCAAGAACGGTATCTACCTAAGCACTTCATCGAACTATTACCCTCAAGGTAATGGTCAGCCGGTCTACAAACAAGAACTTGTTGAGAATCATTAGGAGGACTCTTGATGAGAATTAGAGGTCTTGGCATACCAAACTGAAATCAACCTTATGGGCTGATAGGATAACTCCCAAGAGATCCACGGGTAACTCTCCATTCAAACTTGTCTATGGAAGAGAGGCAATCTTGCCCATGTCACTTGAGTTGCCAACATTGGAACTCATGAAGCAATTGGAGTTGCTAGAGTTTAAGCCCATGGAGGTGAGGAATGCGGAGTTGATGGAGCTGTAAGAGATCGAAATCGGCATCCCAAGCAATGGAAAAGGATCAAGCTTTGATCAAGAAGACCTTTGATAGGAAGGCCAAGGATAGATCTTTTCGTTGAGATCTAGTGTTGAAATGGGATGTGGATAGAGCAAAACCGGGAAGGGATTAAAATTTGATGCCATTTGAGTGGCCCATTCATGGTCACGAAGTGTAAGAACAGCAATGCTTTCCAATTGGCCTCATTGGATAGTGAAGAACCGCAGATTCCAAATCAATGGGATCTATCTCAAGCATTGCTTTTAGAGGGAAATTCACTTCCTTGTAAATATTAGATTAGATTTTCATTCCTCCAAGTGCTTGTGCACATTGTTTTGTGTAGGTTAGTTTTGTTTTCCCTAAGTGCTTTGGCACAACTTGCTATCCATGGAGATGCTTTGCAGTCCTTGCTTCCATCAAGTGATATTCCATCTTCCTCCTTGCACATTCTAAGTCAGTTGGGGTTCTAAACAAAATATCTGATGACTCCATGCCCAATGGACTACTTCGAACCGGGTGTCTTCTACCTAGTAGGCAGTGACCCCATTGAGTCGCTAAATTGTTATCCAATTTTACCCCTAGGGTAAAATTGATAACATGCATCGAAATCTTGAAGTCCTGGAAAATAAATTGATTCAAGGCAAAAATCATGTTTCTAGGGTCCCCTCGGATTTTTTCTAACTCCTGTCCAAGAAGAAAAGAGCAAGTTCTAGAAAAGGGTGAAAAAGTAGTAAAAAAAAGCTTGGGCCAAGAAAAATCATGAAAATGGCTAAGTCCTAGTCCTCACAAAAAGTTGGGACAGTTGGGACATCGGGCGTGAATCGGTGAAAGGCCGCCATGGCAAGGTCCGCAGAGCACCTTTCCAAGGGACGCGCGGACGCGAAGGGGCAAACCGGCCAAGGTAAAAACAAAATCAGTTAACTACATGGGCAGAGAAAACTAGGACATCTAGGCCGTGAGGACGCGAACCGCCCATCACCGGCCCGAAGCAGAGAACTTTAGCACTGGGACAATTGGGGCCAAGTACACGGTGGGCCGCGAGAAGCCGGAGGAGCCGAGAGCCAACTAGATCATGCCACGTGTCATCGGGCCGAAAGAGAGATGGGAAGCCCGAATCGGGCGGATCAAGTTTTGTCCCAAGCGGTTCGGGACAGCCGGGCCGCAGGGACACGAGGACACGGCCGCGGCGAGCCCGGGGCCAATCGAAACGCCACGTGTCACAAGGGGAAAGCGTCCAAAAGTTCAAAGGGCGAGGTTTGAAGTGCTGGCCCGAGCCAATAGGAATTGGACACGTGTCCAATGGAGTAGGGAAGCATGGAGCTCGGGGAGGAATTAGAGAATTTGGCAAAAGTTTTGGCCGAAAATCTAAAAGCAAGTGCGCCCGCACCCTATCGACCAATCAATGCATGCCACGTGTCCGAAGTGGCGGGGCGCGGGGAAAAAGTGGAAAATTTTCCAAAGTTACAAAAGGTAAAATTTCAAGGAAAACCCACGGGGAAAGGAAAGGAGAGAGAATTGCTCATCTAATCGGCGCCCGACACGTGTCGTCCAGTGGCGAGCCGCGGGAAAAAAATTCAAAACCCATTTTTGCCTATTTTGTGCCCTAAATCTTCGAGATCACCATAACTTTCGATCCAAAGCTCAGATTTGCATGTTCCTTATATCGTTGGAAAGCTTATAAAATTCTATACATGATTCTAGGGTCAATCTTGAATTTTGGTTTAGTCTAGAGAGAGTTAAGAGACGGCTCGACACATGTTCATGGCGAAAGTGACATTTCAGCTACCAAATTTAATATAGAATGGGTCGCACTCTCCTCTAATTTGGTCAAAAATGATAGGGTATGGGTCATGTAAGGTCCTCTATGCTTATTTAATGCACTTGCAATCAATGAGGAATGGGTTCCCACGTTTTGTATGTTTTCTCTCTCACGGGCTCGACCATGTAATAAAAACTAGATTTGGCTCATTTCTAAAATAAAAACACTTTTGGCATAGCAACTTCTTCCTTCACCTCCAGCAAGTGATTGTTTAAAGAATCGGAACTCTTCAAGGATTGTATGAGTTTTACCTCTCTTAGGTTGTAATGCAGTGATTTTGAAATGGAAATGATAATGCAAGCTTTGTGAACGGGTTTCAATCCTTTGTTTGTATTATTTGCTTCATTCGAGATCCTAAATTATATCTTCTCAGTGTGTATGTTTTATGTTGCAGATCTTTGGCTTGTGTCTATTTGCATGACAAAAAAGTTTCACCACTCCTTTTGGTGCATCACCATCCTTAGTTAGTTTCAAATTTTGCACTTTTATCCCCGCCTCCTTGCAATTTAGAGTAGGATTAAGATCTCGAACCTATATAGTTGTGCAAAATATAGATCTAAATTAGAGGAGTTCAAGGAACCAGCCTCAAATCTGGAGATTCCTCTCTCGGTTTCACAGTCCCACACTTGGAGAGAGGTTTCCATGTTGTGCAATCACACCGGATGCTAGAGTGATCAACCTAGAAGCCAATCTCGCATCCGGGGTCTTTGTGAGCCTGCAACAATAGTACCTCTTCCTTGAGGTGGACAAGGATCAACACAAGTAACCTTTTAGACCACAAAGAGTAGCAGCAGCCAGTCCCGCCCACCTTATAGAACTCCACGGGGTTTGATGCACGAGAGAGGTCGAGTATGGGGCCTCCTCCTAGGGGTCCCATCAGACAAAGGGTGCCCAGAGCTCACTCAACAAGATATTTCCGGTAGAGATCTTAGTAGACCATAGCTAGATCATCGTGATACACACCACGAGACATCCATAAGTACGGCTGGACTGCTACACAGTGGGAGAGGATTAGGCGGTTGTTTTGGTTGTGGTGTTACTGGACATTTTTAGAGAGACTACCCATATAACCCTAATAACAAGGGTAAGACACAGATCTCAGAGCCTACTGTTGGTGATATGGGGTGTAGTCATAGGATGTACACAATGGTCGAGAACCACTAGGTAGAGCATCAGAGTATAGTTATTAAGACTGCAGGTAACATTATTGGTATTCCTACCTCCATTCTGTTTGATTCTGGTTCTTCTGATTATTTTATTGCACCATCTTTAGTAGAGTGATGCAAGTTGGTGGCAGTTAGGCAAGGTCATAGTTGGGATGTTGAGATGGCTTCGAGGCCAAGATCTTTGTGGACTCCTTAGTTAAGGAGTGTGTAGTAGATTTGGGACCTTTCACCACTACCTTGGATCTTTGTATCCTTCCGTTGGGATCTTATGGAGTCATCTTTGGCATGGATTGGTTGTCTTCTCACAAGGCCGAATGGATTGTTACCACAAGATTATACCTTTTTGCGAGATGATTTGGGAGTTGATTCGGTAATATCAAGGGTTAGGAGACCCATTTCTATTCACACTATTTCTATGCAGCTTAAGCGGTGTGTGTGACGGGGTTGTCAGATGTATGCTGTTATAGTCAGTGACAGATTAGAGGATGGGTCTAGTGGACCATCGCTAGATGATCACCCCATTTTGAGAGAGTTTGTAGATGTCTTTCCTAGGGAGCTACTAAGGTTACCACCCCCATGTGAAATTGATTTTCACATAGATATAGTTCCGGGAGTAGAGCCTATCTCACAAGCACCTTATCGGATGACCACCCTAGATCTCTATGAGCTCAAGTTGAGCTGGAGGACCTCATGGATAAAGGCCTTATCCATCCCAAAGTGTATCCCATTGGGGTGCACCGGTGATTTTTGTGAAGAAGAAGGATGGATCCTTGTAGTTGTGTATTGATTACCGCCAGCTAAACAAAGTAACGATCAAGAATCGTTATCCTCTTCTACACATTGATGATTTATTTGATCAGATGAAGGGAGCCACCATTTTCTCCAAGATATACCTTAAGTCAAGCTATCATCAACTAAGGATTTTGGAGGCGGACATACATAAGACCAAATTTTGTATGAGATATGGCCACTATGAATTCACAAAGGGTGGTACCCTTTGGCTTGACTAATGCCCCCACAAAGGTGTTTATGAGGTTTATGAATGTGGTATTTAGGACCTTCTTAGATCACTTCATGATCATCTTCTTTGATGACATTTTGGTTTACTCATGTATGCATGAGGAGCATGAGGGGCACCTTCACCAGGTTCTTCAGTGTCTTTGAGAGTAGCAACTTTACGAGAACTTGGAGAAGTGTGCATTCTTTCGACGAAGGTACAATATTTGGGTCATATCATTTCTAGGGAAGGTATCGTCATCGATCCTTCCAAGATTAGAGCTATTATGGATTGGCCAAACCCATTATTACCGTGGTAGAGGTGTGTAGCTTCATGGAACTATCGTGATACTACAAGAGATTTATTTAGGACTTCTCTCGGATTGCACACCCTATCATTTCCCTTCAGAGGAAAGGGAAGAAATTTGTTTATGGACGACAGTGTGAGTAGGCCTTGATTCTCAAGGAATGTCTCACTACAGCACCTATTCTTGCAGTGCGGATCCACGGGGTGAGTTTTTTCTGCGATGCTTCTTTAGCGAGGATTGGAGGTGTATTGATGTAGGAGGGAAGAGTAGTGGCCGTTGAGTCTCGCTAACTCAAATATTATGAGATTAATTATCCAACCCATGATCTTGATCTTACGGCGGTTGTGCACACTTTGGTTCGATGGAAGCACTTTCTTCTTGGTTAGAGATTCACACTCAGGATTGATCATTTGAGTCTTATCCACCTCTTCACGCAACCCAATCTCAATGCTCATCAGTGGTGTTGGATGGAGTTGCTTTGTAAGTATGATATGGAGAAAGAGCATGTGAAGGGGAAGGAGAATGTGGTGGCAATGATCTCGGTAGATGGAGATATGTGGTTATGGCTATGTCGGTGGGCATAGATTTATAGAGCAGGATTCTTCAACAACTTCCTATTGACAATTTCTACATTACGGTTTGAGCATAGATTGAGTCTAAGAGACTCCTCGAGGGAAGTTTGATGGTTTCTCACTAGAGGCGAGATGGCCTTCTCGGGAATAGAGGTTGCATTTATGTTCCCAAATACGAAGGATTGAGGAAAGACATATTGAAAGAGGCACATCATGTATCCTATTTAGCCCATCCTAGGGTGAAGGGGATACATGCTACTTTGAGATAGTTGTATCACTGGAGAGGAATTTTCAGAGAAGTGGCTCGGTTTGTGTCATGATTTTTAGAGTGCCAGAAAGTGAAGGCCAAGCATCAACATCCAACTGGCCTTCTCTTTCCTCATGCTATACCTGGAATGGAAGTGGGACACCATTTCCATGGACTTCATTGTTGGGCTACTGATGTCAAGATGTCACCACGACACCATCATGGTCATGTTTGATAAATTGAAAAAAGTTTCTCACTTTTCTCTAGTGAAGACCACTTATACAACTAGTGTAGTGGCATGGGTATATTTGGATGAGATTTTCAGGTTGCACGGGATTCCATGAAAGATCATTAGTGACTACGATCCTTTGTATACTTCCCATTTCTGGACTACCATGTAGCACGCCCTCGGGATGAGAATCAACTTCAGCACAACATATCACCCCGAGATAGATGGGCAGACTGAGTGGGTGAATCAGATTTTAGAGGACATGCTCAGAATGTACGTGATGGATTAGCAGTCTAGATGGGAGGAGTACCTATATTTGGTGGAGTTTGCCTACAATAATAGTTTTCGAGTTCTATAGGCATGACTCCTTTTCAGGATTTGTATGGTAGAGAGTGTAGAAAAACCTCTTAGTTGGGACAGGTTAGAGGACAGGGTTTCTCCTGGACTAGCTTTATTGTAGGGACATGGAGCGACGGGTGGTTTTGATCAGATAGAGATTGCAGGAAGCACAAGACAGGGCGAGAAGAAGTACGTAGATCAAAGCATAGGACTAATCATAGTTTTGATATGGGCATGAAGGTGTTCCTTCATGTCGTAGGCCACACAAGAGCCATATCCATTACAAAAAAAGGCTCTAAGTTAGGTCCTAGATTCGTGGGTCCTTTCGAGATCTTGGAGCGCATCAGGCCCTTTGGCCTACCATATAGAATTGCCACCTATCTTGTCTCATGTACATGATGTGTTTCATGTTTCATTTCTTAGGAGATATGTTGCAAATAATTCTCATGTGTTAGATTGGACCTCATTGCAGATGTAGGATCGGGGATAGGTGATAGTGGAGCCCCTTTGCATCATAGATAATAGGACCCTTGTATTTTTAGGTAGAGAGGTTGACCAGGTCCGAGTGTAGTGGGACAAATATGATGAGATGTAGCTACATGGGAGGATGCTATTTTCCTCCGAGTTCGGTTCCCACATTTATTCCAAAGACTTCTACGAGGAAGTCGATTCTAAGTGGAGGGGATGTAGTGCCCACTTCCCTTTGACACATTTTGATACTAATCATGATATTGCTGATTATATTATGGACTTGATTATGGACCTTATTATAGTATGATGATAGATGTTAGATCATGGATTATTGTTGACTTGATTCAGTTATGATGCATGATGATTATTAGAGGCATTTTGGATATTGATGATGATATATTATTTGACATGGTTATGATATGGATGATTTTCGGACATGTGATATTTGAATATTGTGAGTAGACCTAAAAATGGAAATTATTGGATGATGATAAATTTGTTGATAAAACTGTAAATGATATTGTTATATTGCTTTTATGTTTTGTGATTCATATATCTAGATGATTTCGGGAATTATATTTATATTAATTTTGATGTTCTGATATGGCCATGAAGCCAAGGAGGTATTTGTGTTTTGCAGGTTAAAATATCACAACAAACATCGGGGGATTGGAGACCAACCACATTGGAATTCTAGATGAATTCAACAAGGTCACCATGGCAACTTGTTTTGTTTGTGTGTGGTTGTTTTGTTAGGGGTACCCATGGGGGAACCACCTTTAAATGTGACCAAGGGGTTATGTGTATTTATTTATTTGACCCTTTTGTTTAATGTTGCATGTGTTTATTTTGTGATGCATTTGCCCCTTTCTTTATTTATTAAATGTTGTATTAATATTGTGGGTAAGCATGTTGTTAATATTAATTAATTAAAATATATCATGAGAAAGTAATTAATTGAGTTGTTGGCCTTGAATTAAAGTGTTGTAAGAGATGTGTAAGTTAACTTTTGAGTGTGAAACACTCCACCTTCTTGGAAATTCAATTTTTCCTTGGAGGCTGATTTTGGAGGCTTGTGGGACAAGTTAAACTTGTCCCATACCTCTTAAATTTAATTACCAACCATACCTATGGTTGGAGAGTTGAAATTTGACTTTTTTAATGCTTTTTGAGAAGGAAATTTGTTGGTTTTAATTGCACTTTTCTTACATGATTTAATTTCAGTCCTTTGGGGTGTGGGTTGGATTTGAGTGTGTAAGTAAACTGTCATATTATTCACCCACCTATTTATTGTGCATTGAGAATGAAGTTGACTTTGGGGTTGGGGTTGAGGATGTGTGATGTGGCATCCTACATGGATCCACCTCCTCCTCTTCCCTTCCCTCTTCTATAAAATTCAAATTCCTTTCCTTGTTTTGGGTTGGTTCATTTTTTTTTTTGAGACTTCATTCTTAGGAGAATCCTTTTTACAATTTTGGGGCTCTTGCTTTGAAGGAGTTTTTGGTAGATTTTTGATGCTTGTGCTTGGTTGTTTTGAATTTCTTGCATTGGGTTAAGCTTGTTGTTTTAGAACTGAACAACTCCATCATGGAGAGGTAGGAACTTGGATCTTGAAATGCTCTTCTTATATAAATGTAAATGTTAATGTATAAATGTTTGGTATGTTGTGGACTTTTGGGGTAGATGGCCTAGGAATGGTGTAGGAGAATACTATGGGGTTTAATCTATGGGAGACACAAGTGTGTTTTAGGGAGGTATAAGTGTGGACGGAGTTGGGATTTGGGTTCCACCTTACAAAGAAATAGATTTCATTTCTTTACTCGTTATGGGGTGCCATAAGAGGTTGGGAGGCGAAGGAAATGTGAGGAATAAGGGGTACTTTGGGAGGCATAAGGAATGTTCGGGGATGTGATATACTATATCTTGGCAGTTTGTAATTCAGGTGGTGATACCCATTTCCCCTTTTGGGAGGCATAAGAAGCATCCCATAGTTTCTTGCTCCTTTGACTTGTTTGACAAATCCTTAGTATTGTTTGTCATGTTTTAATGTAGTTGTAAACTACATTCAGTTTTTGGAACTGTGTTTTATTGTGAAAGTGTTGCTTGTGTGTTTGTGGAAGCTTGTTGTTGCCATGAGTTGGATCACATCTTTAATTGCATTGTGGTTGGGGCTCGGGGGCCAATGAAGAAGGATGGCTTCTCCTTTTCATTGGATGTCTTGGTTGGGTGGAGAGTGTTTCCTTTCCCCTACTCTTGTTGTGATCAATTGGAAGAATGAGAAATCTGTTGGTTGTTGTTCTGGAGCTGAGTTAAAGATAGTTTGACAGTCCCTTGTGTAATGAAATCTTATTGTAGCCCTTTACCACTTTAAAGTGGATGATCTATATATTCATTTTAATGGAAAGATACTTGTATTGGCAATGAAAGTTGAAATGTGAAATGTAAAAGAGTTATACTCTATACTCTACTTTTGGAAAGAATGTGAAAGAATGATATGTATTTTGTATGTTGTATTTTGAAATCAAATGGAAAGGAGGTTGTAAGAGTTTCATTTGAATTAATGGAAGTGTTTGTTTTTCTCATATGATATTATTTCCATTGGAAATATGTGTTTAACATGCACTATAAAATTCTTGTTGGGAAAGTGGAAAAATGAAATACGTGAGGAGAAAAGGTATTATTCTGCCGTGTTTATAATATATAATTTTGGAAAGAATAGAAACTGCATTCTTGTTTTAATATTTGATTGAAAGAAAGAAAAACTATTAGGACTAGCATGGAATGAATTAATGTTTTATTTCATGGCAAAAGAGACAGTTAATTTTTGTTCTATAAATGTATACACTTCTTTCAATTCACTGTATACTTTGTAAAATTCCTTTATCAAATGTTCAAATAACCATGAAAATAGATAGGAGGCAAATGAAGTAATCAATTGGACTTAATGAGGTCAAAATGATCCCAAACCAAGCTAAAACACTTAAGGAATTTCTTAGAAAACTTAGCAAAATCAGGCTCAAACCGTGTTACTGATCGTTTGTTGCCAAGAAATGTAAATGATCAAACTGCAAATCAATCAGGAAAATTAAATCTTGAAATATTTCTTAAATCCACCTAAGAACAATTCTCCATGTCTATTTGACATGTTGAGAGAGGAAGAAGATCAAATTGAACAATTCTCACAAGTTAAAATTTACCAGTTTGCACTATAAAAGCCTCATAGATTGTTTTCATGAAATTGACCCCTTAAAATTTATCAAAATTAAAAATTAATGATCCTAAGTAAAAAGACATTGAGAGATTTCTAGAAAGTCCTCGTTTTCCCAAACCGAGCTCTCTATCAAAAGTTATGGCCTTCTTTTTCTTCACTCAAAAAAAAAATTTGGGAAAATTTTCTCTTGGCAGTGGCCTTTTTCCCTTTGAGATTCAAAAATTTATGAAAATTTTATAAATTTTCCTGCCACCTCGCAGGTCGTCTTCCACGTGTCACCACGAGGTGTTAGGTGGAGGGGCAGATCACTTTTTAACTTAGCGCTCCATAATTTTTTTGGGAAATTTTCTCAAATTTTCCCGCCGACCTGCGGCCAATTAGGAGATGCCACGTGGTGTCGAGAGGTTTCAGCAGAGGAGCGGGTTCCTTTTTTCCTTTGGCATTTTAAAATTTTTTGGGAAATTTATCAAATTTTCCCCGCCACCCACGGCCAATCAGGAGCTGCCACATGGCATCACGAGGTGTCGGTGGAGGCACGGTGAATGTGATCCTTTTTGCCCTTCGGGGTGTTAAACAAATTTTCTCCCCATTGCCCCAATTTTCCCGCGTTGGCTTAGGAGATGCCACATGTCCCTTGCGGACTCGCGGGAGTGTAGGCGCAAAGTGGGCTTTTCACCCCACGCGGGAAATTTTTCTAATGTTCCCATCACCCCACTTCTCCCCGCATGGCTTAGGAGGCGCCACGTGTCCCTTGCGGACCCGGGAGCATGGGTGCAAAGGTGGTTTTTCACCCCCACATGGGAAATTTTCCAAAAGTCTCCCGCGGCCCCGCAGACCCACCCTTTGGGAAAATTTTCTCCCCAGGCCCGCAGCCCGCTCTTGGGGAAAATTTTCACCCAAGGCCCAATCGGCCCATAACTTGAAAAATATGAGGAGTTAGGAGGATTTCTTTATATCATTGGAAAGGTGAGAAATTTTCCTATCCAATGGGAATATTTTAGGGAAATTTTGAATGCATTAATTTTGAGGAAAAATCAATTGAAACTTTAAGCTCATAGAGAGTGGGGATGGTGAGGAATTACCCTCTCGAATCTAATTGAACCTTCTACCTTGTGACCTATAATAATTGTGAACAAAATAAAATTATACTCTTTTGGATTAGAATTGATCTAGAACTTGTGTGACAGCTTGTTGTCTCTAAGAACCTAGTTATAGACTTCTTTTTTAAAAAAAAAAATTATTTCATAATTTTCTTAACTAATCAATTTTGTTGTGTCTCAAGTGGGTTGTTTTTAACGGCATCACAATGACTATACTAACTTCATATTTTTAAAATTTAGTTTTAGAAGGAACGAGATAGATCTTGGAGGTTACAAAGTTCGTGGAAAAATCTTTCATGGACTTATGAAACTATGCGTAGTGTAAAAGTAATCAATTTTGAGAAAAGTTGAAGTAAGAAATATATATATATATATATATATATATATATAGAGATGTCTTATGATTCTTGATCACTTCAACTAGATAATAGATGTTGTATAGTGGGACTAGGATGTGGGACAAACTATGAGAGTGCCTAAAATTGGTAATTTTTATATAGATGGGATACATGTTAAAATAAATGTCAAACACCA
Source organism: Taxus wallichiana var. yunnanensis (assembly GCA_018340775.1). Lineage (NCBI taxonomy): Eukaryota > Viridiplantae > Streptophyta > Pinopsida > Cupressales > Taxaceae > Taxus > Taxus wallichiana. Next base: position 8,849,530 of record CM031239.1, read on the forward strand.
TGTATTGCTAATTTCTTGCACATTATTTTAGGTACAACTCGGGTGATATATACGAGTGGATACTCATTGTTTTGTAGTTTTAATATAGATGTGTCTGGATTCTTGAATATTGTGTATCATTGTGTTGGAGAATATATTATTATATAGATGTAAGTTGGGTTATGAGTAAATGTGATAAACAACCATATTGTGTTGATTTTATTATTCAAAAAGTTTTCCCATGATAATCTTGTGTCTATATCAATTTTGTTCTCGTGTTGTGTATATTTTATATATCAATAGGTCTTCTATATATTAAATTTGTTTTATATAAATCCTATTTTTTCCAAAGAGAGGTCACAAAACCCAATAATAGTCAATCACATTCGTGTAATCAAAATTGTAGTATAAATAAGGAAGCACTTATACATTTATACATATTTAATTGGTTTGGATACATAAATATAATGTTAATGAATGTATTTTCTCTCACCATTTACACTTGTATTTTATTATTTACTAACTTAAAATTTACATTTCACAAACTATTATCGCATTAAATTGTTTTTTTAAATATTTTTAATTATTTTCCAAATTATAAAAAGGTCTTTCTTTTTCAAATCTATAACATTTGGTTTAAATCTTATAATCAAACTTTGTATTTTCACAAAACTTAAAATTGAATGTAACGACATTTACCTTAACCTCTTAAGTCAACTTTGTGAACAAAAAATGTATGTTTACATCTTTCTAATATAATTACTTACAATGAATTTTTATATTCATAAATTATTTTCATATTTTTAATAATACTTTTCTTTCTTTAAATATTCAATACCAAAGAAGCCACCTTTCTTACTCGAAACCACCTAATAAACCATTTATAAAATATCTCTATATTTTTGCAGAAGTAATAGATTATAGATATGCCAATTTTTGTAATAAATTTTGTGAACATGATTCTTTGGTATGAAACTTCGTAGGGCGAAACACATATCTTTTAGAATTGCTTAGCCATTAAGATTTAAGATGTTATTGAGTACAAACATGCACATATATTGGTTTGCACAAAAAGGTGGTAAGAAATTACATGATTGCTTTTATGGTTCATGATTGCTAATTGTGCTCACATTTCTATTTTATTTTATTTATAAGCAATTTGCGGAAAGAAGTAAAGAAATAGAATAAGTTTATAATTTAAATATTATCATAGTCGGAAAACACAAGTTTAGTTTTGCTTTATTTTCTTTCGTAAAAGTTACCTTAAAAATAAGGCGATTAAAATAAGTATCTAACAAAGTTGTAAAGTTTTGTAGAATTTCGAAGTAAATTTTCATTCATATGAATCATCCCATTTAAAAGGTGTAATAAGTGGCTAATACAAACTAATAATTATTAGCATAAAGGACTAAATTGACAAATGTAAAAGAAAAGTGTTCGGTAAATGGGCTTAACATTCTTTGGCTTTTTTATTTTTTATTTTGTGGCTGGGAATTGCCTTATCATTTTTATTGTTGGTTTATTTTATGTCTATGCGTACCTGTTTTAATGTGGGCCCCACTTCCTAGAAACGGCTATTCGATTAAATTGGTTACAGAAGTACTATTGTTGCAAAAGCATATGAGGAGAATCATTCTTTATCATATTATAATTGTTATCATAGAGTGGGGACAAGTTATTTACAATGGTGATATTGTATTTGCATCTTTAATGATTATTAGTCTAGATTACTTTTCAGTTGCTGCATGTTTTGATGTGTTCTTTATGTTTCGTTTGATTTTTTATTCGTATTTTATAATGTTTTTATAATATTATTTTTTGAATTCCTTATTATGGTTTTATTCTCTGTGTTTGTTCAATTTTTGACGCATGTTTGTTATGTTTTGACTATCTTTCGACACAAATATTGTATTCTTGTTTTTATTGTCTATATAGTATTTATTTATTATTCTCCAATTATTTATGTTTCCGACGTATTCTTATTGTGTTTTTTCTATACTACCTAATTTTAAAGTTCATGGTTTTTTCCATAAAACTATGTAAGAATGATTGTGGTTCTATATAACCCTATCACTACTATTATAATCACCCTTTTGGTGGGTCATTTTGACTTGGTATCAATTCTTACATGGTACTTGGTCCTTCTTTGGCAACATTTTCGACATGCCATATAACAACATGCACAACAACAGGATTTTAATTTGGGTTCATGTTGTCTATATAAATATAACTTTTTTTTCGCTTATAAGAATGTGATGAAAACTATACCATCCCAAGCGTGGCAAAATTCTATACACGTTAAAAAAGTATTTGATTTTGTTGTATTTTGATGTAGTTATGGCGGGTAAATGGAAAGTGCTTCATTTTCTAAAAAAATTTCAGACCACTTTCACGAAAAAAAACATAAAAAAAGAAATATTGCTAAAAAAAATACAAAAGAAAATCTATCCCAAGATAGATAGTGGTATCTAAATTTTTACAAAAGGGGAAAAAAAACAAGTTTTGGGCATCCAAATCATGCGCAAACGGACTAAAATCTTATAGGTTTTTTCAAAACACAAAACCAAATCATATAATGTTAAGTTTTTAATATATCTAAACTTGTCTATTTTTTTTTTAAATTAGTATTTTAGAAACTAGATTATGTATATGTATATGTATATGTATATGTGTGTGTATATATATATAACTTTTTCTAATTTTGAGTGCACGTATTGCTAATAATCCATACAAGTTAAGATTTTGTTGTTTTTGCAATATGACATCCACTTATAACCCCTTTTTAGTCCCCCAACTTGCTTTGCACTTACCCTACATTTACGAAAAACAATCATTCATGATCCAGAGTATCTAAGGCCCAGGCAATCATGCTCAATTTTATGTGAAGGATAGAGTGCGAAAAATTTGGATGGTGCATCGAAGGAAGGAAAAACACAATGGGACAATGGAAATTTAGCGAAGAAGTGCACAAAGGAAATTAGCATGGGCGCTTTTCACATACTAGGTGTGGAAAAATAAGGTGCGGTGATGGACGTAGGATTGAGTAACAACATGGATCTTGACCTATCTTGACAGTGATGAAACATAGAGGTTTTGAAGGAGTTATGTGTAAGGATAGAAAGAGTGTAGAATCATCAATGAGGATTGTGCGGAGCTAAGGTTGTAATAATTGTGTGTAGAAGAAAGGAAAAGGTGAGGCTTAAGCATCCTAGTGCATGGAAAAAGAAAAAAGGGTGCGATAAAATGTACAACAGTAGAAGTGGAAAAAGATGTCGAACTATCGATAAAGGATACCAAAAAAATGGAGCCAAAAACAAGATTGATGTAGCCTAGGGGAGAGGTTGAAGGTCAAGGCATTAAAGGAGCTCAAATTTAAAGTTGAATATGTGCGAAAATATCGAAGCGCGTAGAATAATTCATTCATCTCTCCCATGTAAAAATTCAAACAAATAGAGAGAAGTGGGAAGAGGCATATCATACAACTATAAGAGAGGGAATAGTCCATCATTTTTGAGTTGTTGAAAAGGAGAAAAAGAATGCTAAAGGCTTATAGGGTTTGCTAATTTTGTTGAATATGCTTGTGAACACACAATCTAGTATAGATAGGTGATCCAAAAAAGACACCACTTCATCGCTACATCGGCACCAAGAAGAAGAAACATGAAAAGTGACCAAAACAAGCTAAACGAAGGTTCTGGAAATAACCACCACTCTGCTGCAAAGCGGCGATTTAAGATCCGCCGCCATGTAGGCCGAGAGGTCATGTCACTTCCGCACAGAAAAACAAAAATGAAGCGTGAATGGATGTGAATTTGAGACGCCTTGATCGCGTCTCTTACACCAAGTCGTGTCTCCTCCATTTCACGGAGGACATGGGAAGGTCTATAAATGCATGAAAAGAGAAAGAAAATCACATTCAGAGATCGAGAGAGATCAAGAATCAAATTATAATGGGAGCAGTGAGCAAGATCTTCAGTGTTGGACTGGAATTGTAGGAGCAAGGTGCAAAAACAGAGCAAACAAGTAATTGGAGAGAAGGTTTACATTGTTACTTCTTTCCATACTTATTGTAATCCATAATTTTCTATATTAGACCAATAAAAGTGGGAAGAAAGAGCATTTGCCCTTCGCGACTAGTTTTCCTCCATTTGAGGTTTCTAGGATAAAATTGTTGGTGTTTCAGTTTGAATCTTTCCTACTCTGTAATTTCCTTTCTATAGCACTAGATAATCACTCACTAAGTTATAATTTTTCAAGAAAAATGTCACTTTCCAAAGTCAAAAGTAGGACAACATAATTGTGTGATTTGTAGAGTTCCAAAGTAGAAGTTTACAGATCATTTTGGTATCAGAGCTGATTAAATATCCAGGATTGTGGTATTCGAATATTTTCTGTGGTTTTGTATGATAGTGACAAGGTCCAAAGGTGAAGAAGTTTTACCTTGCGAGCTAGACATTTCTACGAAGAAGTGGAAACAGAGAATTCGAGCTCAAATGGAGGAAGAGAACTTGGTCCGTAGAGTTGAGATGCTAGAGACCATGATGGATAGATTGTATAGAAAACAAGAAGATATTTCAAATCTACAAAAGATGGCTTTGGATAAGTAAGATTCCATGGAATTAGTGGTTCGAGCACTAGCCAAAAAATTTGGTATTGGAAAGAGCCACGAAGAGGAAAAATGGTAAGAACATGAAGAGACACCAATTGCATGCGAGAAGGTAAAATCTGTACATACACCTTTTAAAGTTGAAATGAAAGTGGAAATTAAGAATTTTGAAGGAAAAGTAGATGCATAGAATTACTGGATAAATGGCTAAAACAATTGGAAGTCTATTTTAGTGTGCATAATGCTACTGAGGCACAAAGGATCACCTTTGCACATCTCAAAATGGAAGGTCATTGTCTGTACCCAAAATTGTAGGATACTGCACCGCCGGAACAATGTAACACATGCCCCAATGATGATACAAGTCTCCTCGTAAGGTGTTTGGGATCTAGAAAAGATCTCCAAGTATGCGTTAACATCCCACATGCCCCGCTTAGCCCCTGTGTGCTTTGTTGATTTCTTTTCCCCTCTTTTCTTTGTGTTTTGACTTTCGATTCTTTAAACTTGCCACCTCCTGCGTGGCGGCGGTCTCATGACCCACCATGACCACCCCTCCCACCTACTGGGCGGTCCCTTCACGCATTTTCTAGAATGTTCTTTTTAACGTGACTCACGTAAATTTCAACGTTTACCATCTTTTTTCACCGCCTTTGGCTTGCATTAATGATTTTGGTTCCCTGGAATAGTGTTTTGGCATTGTTTATGGTTTAAGAGATCAATTTGGTTTTTACCTTTGGGTAAATGGAAATGCTATAAATAGTTGGCTTGTGCTCAAGCAAATGGCCCCTCAAATTTTCCTCTCAATTTCTCATTTCAGTAGTTCAGTCTTTCATTTTGCTTAGGATTCATAGTTTTGTTCATTGCATGCTTAGTTAGTGTTATTTTGCTATTAGAAAGCCACATATCCATCTTGTGCAAGTGTTGTCATTACTTCATGCAGTCCATTAAGGTAGAACAGTTTAATTTTTAGTAGGAAGCCATTAAAGTTGCAGGTTTTTCTCATCAAACAGGATAGTTTCAGGTTCTAGACGTTTTATGTTGCATGACTCACAATAAATCCCGCTAGGAATTACATAAGCCAAGCTCAGTACTCTTGCGCTATCTCTCTCCTACTCACATTGTATTCAGTCTGTATCCTAAGCTATCCTTTGTTCCAATATCTACTTTTGTTGATGCTAGCATTACACACTTTTCTGGATCCACGTGAACACGAAGGAACGAGGAGATCACACTGAGGGGACAAAGCCACACACACCATCGGATTCACCACTGTTCTGCAGAATCCAGGTTCTAGCTTTCAAAGTTCTAGTTAGAAGCATATCAAATAAAGTAGCCAATCATTCCATTTCAGTTAATTTTACTGTCGATATTGCCAGGGAAGCTGTGGGGATTGATAGTTTCTGAGAAACTATGATTCACTCCTCACTTCTGAGGTAGGATCGAGAGTCTTCCAAATAGATTAGATCAGTTATTTCATTATTTAGAATAGGCTCACAATTGCACAGACAAGTAGCTATACTCGGTTGCTTTGTTTGTTTTAGTTCATTATTAGTTTAGTTGTCAATTCCTAGATATATCAAAAAAGTTGCTCTTTCAATTTCGTTCGAATAGTTCATCAGAAAAATACAAAAATAGAGAAGTTATATATGCTATAGATATACTTCACATAGTTAATTTTACTTTGCTGCAATTAGATTTACATTGTTGCTTTTGTATGACAATCACGGGACCTAGAGAGCCCAGAGAATACGTATTCAAGCCAATCATGCCCCAACCCAATCTCATCACAGCAATAACTGATATAGATCAGAATCTTAGGATCCAAGTCTTCCAAACAACGAAAACTTACAACAGATCAGCTTCCAGTTAAGCGGGTTAAACATAGAAGACGACCAAGCGCACACGTTTTGGTCAAATCAACCAAACTACAGATTACCCTAGATATATATCCGCATGACTATAGAAGGGCTTGAAAGAGAGAAACCTTCGGTTGTGATCCTTTGGTCCCACAACCAGACGCAGAGACACTCTCACAGACATAGATACTAGCTTAAGAATTCAGGTTGCACGAACACCTATGAGATACTCTGAGAAGATCGCACAACTGTTAATTCTTGAATATAGAGGCTGAGAAAGCATATGACTATTGGATACTAGGGATTAGGGACTGATTCCGCACATGACCATAGTAGGACCACAACAAACACGAATCTACGGTTGTGACCCACAAATCCCACAACCCAATGAATCCACAGGTGAATCAGACATAGATGTTGGCCTACGCACATTAGTATTCAGATCTACTCCACTTCCACCTATCATCATCGAATAGTTATCCTTGTTAGACGTAGCAGCTAATAAAGCTAAGGAATTCTGGACTAGACCAGATAATCACCCGTAGAGTCCGCTATACCCATCATCCACCCTATGACCCTATCTGGAGATATACACGAAACTATCCCAGGTCATTTTCCACGTATCCCACAACCCATAGACCGAATCACACTAGAGCTCGATATTGATTGGAGCCTTCGAGCAGTCATCCTTGCCGATCGATCTATCACACCAGTTCAGGTTAGGAGGGCCTTCTTTGCCTTAGATTCATAGTTTCCACTAGTGCGCGTCAAAGACATCAGATTGCCTAACTAGTTTGTCTGCATCCCACACGTATTCCATCCCCACCGGTTGTCTCGGCACGACCTCGAGAGGTCGGGTGCGAGGAAGAGTTACTTGTAGATTCCCACGCTCACTTGTCACTTTTCCATCGTACAAAATTGGTGAACCCGACGTGAAACTGTTTCACCTTCTACTACCTCATTAAGCCTTCACATCAGCTTCACCAAACAAAATTGGTGAACCCGACGTGAACTTCCTACTTTCTAATTCAGAGTCATATTTCTACTTGTTCTTTCAATTAAACTACTTTTGTCTTTTCCACCTCATCAACTTCACCAAACAAATTTGGTGAACCTGACGTGAAGCACACGGTGCTTTTCTTTACCTCTTTTTCCACCTTCACTCCTTCCCATTATTCTGCGGGTATTCATATACCCCCCGAATATGTCGGGATTCGATGCATATGGCAGGCCTCTCTTAGGTCTTGAGGCATACTACGCTCAACTGAATAGACAATCATCACCCTCACTCTCAGTATGGGGTGACAACTACTCAACTAACTAGTTGTCAACACAAACTCCATCTCCAAGGACTAGATATAGCTCATCCTTCCAAATAGAGGAGTTGGATCAGCTCGCTCAAACACAACAAACAGAGCCTTCAGCTCGAACAATATGACGTTCACAGGAGAATCTGGTTCATCTCCTCAAGTACTACTTAGACCACAAATTAGTAGACAATCCAGACCCATACCTGGTTTTAGATGATGAACATTTAGTACGTTATGCCAGGAATGAACAACACTCTCGGAGTATGTACCCACCCATAGGGAGTTTACAAACACAACCCGAGGTCTCTTTTCAAGAAAATACCTCCATGCCACTACACATAGGAAATGCCCTCGGGAAACTTGGCAGGGCAGCGATCAATTCATAGCAGGATATCACATGCCTATACAACATCAGGATATACAACAATGCCACTAAGGCAAAATATCATGACTTCACCAAATGAGGTCATTTCAACTTTAGTAGAAAAAGTTAGGGGGTTGGAACTTGCTCAGGAAAATCACCATTCTCAATTCATGCGGGCAAAAATTCTAATCCTCCACACCATCCTAGCCAAGTAGACCTCCTCACAGGAATAGGCATGTTGGGCATACCTCCTCAGTATTCACAACAAACATGCCAACTAGAGCCACCATTTCTAACATTGTTCCGATACCTCCCGGTCTAGTACAAAACAATCCATTCTTGGACAATACCCCTTCATACTTAAACATGTACTCCAAATCACCACAAGGGGACATGTTCTCCTCTCCCGACATGTTTTCTCAAACACAGGGGTTTCCTTATGCCCCTGCCAATGCATACGCTACGCCATATCAACAACCCATTCCACCACACTCCCCCAGCAAGCACCATCAATGGTCGAAACCTATGCGATAGGGACTTATTCAGAATATTTGAAAGAGCCCTTAGATTTCACCATACGAAGTGTCATGCTTCCAAGACCTCTTCCCGATTTTCCCAAATACAAAGGTGAGGGAGATCCGAATGCACATATCAAGGCTTACGCCACAACCATTCGAGAACTACTCCCTTGGGATGGGGTTGTTGCTAAAATATTCCCCAAAACCTTGGAAGGCATCGCTCTCGATTGGTATTATAGAATACTTGAGGCTTCCATCCATTCATTTAAACAACTCATTTCAGAGTTCATTAAGGCATTTGACATGAATAAACTATTAAGAACAGGAATCAGGGAATTCTTGCACATTAAGCAGGAACACAATGAATCTGTCACCCATTTCATCCAGAGGTGGCATACAGTTCTTTATTCTTCAGCCAGTGCTCCAAATATGGACCAAATGGAACTATGTGATTTATTCCTTCATTCTCTCAGTAGAGAAGTAAAGGAAGAAGTCCAGAAGTTCCCACTAAGGACTTACGATGAAGTACTTGAGAGCGCTCTCCGAATAGATCAAGCGGCAATTGATAGCGGTCGCAAGACATATGGAGCGAACGGGAGGTTAATCACCTCCAACCAGAATACTACGGCTTATCCTACTACCACGAATGTCAATCAAGGACCTAAAATCCTCAATAAGAATCGTGGAGTGACAACAGATGGGGTAACCGATCAGGTTAAAAAGGTAAATGTTGTGAATACTCCACCGCTAATAAACAACCAACGAAACAACAACTTTACCCCAACAATTAATGCAGTGGATTTTAATCATCCACAACAACAACAACAATGGCGAAACCCTACATAGGGTCCAAGCCAAAACTCAACTAGATATCAAAACCAAAACCAAACCAAAAACAACAAATGCAAAACTTTAATCCTAATAGGCAATGGTTTGATCAGAGTTTTGGGCCACAATATACACCAAGCCAACAAACTAGGAATTACAATCCTAACTCGTATTGTGGTTTCCACAAAATTCGGGGCCATGACACTAGAACGTGCCATGACTACAATAAGTTCATGCAACGTTTGCTAGAGGAACAAAAACAACTTTTCATAGATATGTTCTTGGCAGATCCTGCGTCACCAGCACCAAATACTTTTACAAGGGCAGTTTCCCCTCAAAATGCACCCCTCAAGATCTTCAATGATCCACTCCCAAATCACAACAACAACAAGCTAAATCCGAATGGGACAAACAAGGGTGTAATGACAGGAAACAACGATCATGAAGCCTCAACTTCACTAAATCCATTAGTTGCACCACAATTAGGAAGTCAACCATGACCTAAGATAGTCGGCTTAGTTGAGTTAGACACCGAACTACCCGTAGAGGCTGTAACAAGGACACGAGAGTATTCCTCTCAGCTGAGTCCAAGCCACCCATTAGAGACAGACAATATCCAACAAATATTAGTAAAACCCATGGGTGCCTACGATTTAATTAGTGATCTAACAAAAACCTTCTCGCACATTTCTTTTTTGGACTTACTAAAGAATTCTCCTACCCACAGGGCTGCTCTTTTAGAGGCATTAGGTTTAGGTCATCTAATTAACATCACTCCACCTCCCGAAACACAAGTAAACCATATAGACTTTGATATCCACCCTCAGGGCAGCCGGATAGGGATACCGAATTCATATTCGAAATAAACAAAATGCCAACAACAGATCTTTGAGATTGCACGCCGAGGTGATCCAGCCTTACATTTGCAAGTATGGGTTTATAACAATTATGTGAAACACGTGATGGTTGATGATGGGGCAGCAGTTAACATAGTCCCCTTCTCTTTCCTTCAAAAGCTAGGGTATGGAGAAACGAATTGTTCCACAACTCGAAATACACTAAGAGGCTATGATAGCCTTAAAGCCACGTCGATTGGAACTATAATACTACCGGTCACCTTAGGACCCAAAACAATCCTGACTGAGTTTTATATTATAGATCGGAAACTAACTATAATATGATCCTCGGCCGACCATGGATACACCGTATGAAGGCAATCCCTTCTACGTTATTTCAAGAAGTAAGGTTTTTACACTTAGGAAAGATATTCGTAGCCAAAGGTGATCCAAAACCATTCGATATACACCTAGCTGACTTAAAGAAAAGACCAGTGTGCACTCGGAGTTTGAACTCCCAACAAACCAACTTAATAAACCCACCGACACAAACCGGAAGAAAAGTTGGTACCTACGACAGATCTTGAGACTATGAGCCTAGTCAAGATGATCCCAGCCCTCAAGGATGAGGCAAATATTGTAGAAATAGTATCATTAGGAACTACTACAAAAATTGTTGAATTGCTAGAACAGGATCTACCAATGTTCCTACCATTTGATTATGTAGGCATGGGATACACCCTAGGTGTTGGTTCTCTTCCAGCAGTGGATCTCTGCATGGTAGAGGTAGAAGATGTTAACACAACAAATATCCCAATGCCCATATTCCCAGCTAAGTATTGGACTCTCCATTTTGATGGAGCTAAATGTCGTTATGGAGCTGGGGCAGGTGTAATCTTTACTTCTCCCGAGGGAAAAGTCCTACCATTTGCCTTTAAACTAAATTTCAAATGTACAAACAATGGCGCTGAGTACGAAGCCCTCCTCCTTGGCCTCGTCTTAGCTAAGAGGATCGGTGTTAATAACATCAGGGTGTTAGGAGACTCACAATTGGTAGCAAACCAAGTCTCTGAGGTGTATGAAACCAAAGCCGAGCACTTACAGCTCTACAAAATAGTTGTATTGAATTTAAGCAAGGAGTTTGACTTCATATCAATTGAAGCAATCCCATGAGAACAAAATCTTCTCGCCGATTCAATAGCAACCTCAGGTCACGCTTCACTCCAAACAGTGAGTTGGAGGATACCCGTTTCATGGTATCCCTTCGTACTGAACCACTTGGTAAAAACAATGTCAAATCCTCTTTTAACAAATAGAAATGAAAACAAATCTACTATCCTAGACCACATTGATAGTGATACAACCACTCTGAATTACTTAAACACCTATGCAGCATTACATCTCACCCATCACGTAGTAGATTTATCCTTAATCCCGCATTCATCTTCCTACTTTGGAAATCCCATGACAGAGCTTCCCCACAAAAGGAACTCAACATATACACAGTCGAGAATGGAGATGATCTAGAACTACCTCCCCCGCCTTTGAGTTTGAAGAGGGTAACGCTTCTTTAATCGAAGAAACAATCGATATTAACATCGAACAGAGGATGAACCAAGGATATTGAAGTTAGGATCCTCGTTAACTCCATCGGAAGTAGAAATACACACTCAAATCCTCAAGGAACATCAGAAGGCTTTTGCATTTAATTATAAGGAAATGATAGGGGTTGCACCACACATTGTGGTACATAACCTCGTCACTAAATCAGATGCAAAGCCGATTAAACAAAAATCGAGACCAATGAAACCCAAGGTAGCTCTCATGGTGAAAGAGGAGGTAATGAAACTCCTCCAAGTAGGATTCATCAAACCAGTCGATTACTCTCAGTGGGTATCTAATATCGTTCCCGTTCTCAAAAAAGAATGGGAAGATACGCATCTGCATAGACTTCTGAGACATTAACAAGGCATGTCCTAAGGATGACTTCCCATTACCATCCATAGACATCATTGTTGATGCAACAACTGGATTTGAGCTTTTGTCTCTCATGGATGGATTCTCGGGATACAATCAAATCAGAATATCCAAACAAGATCAAGCTAAAACCATGTTTATAACTCCTTGGGAACCTATTGCTATGTTGTTATGCCATTCGGTCTCAAGAACAGCTGGCGCTACATACCAGCGGGCTATGACGTATATATTTCATGACCTTATTCATAAAATTGTGGAATCCTACATAGATGACTTGTTGGCCAAGGCCAAGAAGCGTTGTGATCACCGGAAGTACTCCGCGTCATTCTTTCACGTCTAATAGAATACGAGTCACGCTGAATCCAAAAAAATGCGTCTTTGGTGTAACAGGAGGGAAGCTCCTAGGTTACATTATATCGTCACGAGGAATCGATGTTGACCCAGCCAAAATCTGGGTTGTTCTTGAAATGATCCCACCTTCAGATGAATCTGGAATCAGGTCATTTCTTGGAAAACTCGGTGTAATCCAGAGATTCATCCCAGATTTAAGTTTTTCCATTCATCCAATCAACAATCTACTCAAAAAAGATTATAGTATTGATTGGACCAAAGACTATAATGAAGCTTTCAATGCAGTTAAGCATTTCTTATTATCACCACCTACGCTAATGCCACCTAAGCCAGACCACCCGTTAATTTTATATTCATGAGCTACCAATGTCTCGCTAGCCTGTATGTTGGCTCAAGAAGACGATGACAAGAGAGAATGCGTGATCTATTTCATTAGCCGAATGTTGCTCGACTATGAAACATGTTACACGCAAGTAGAATGAGAATGCCTTGCCATAGTCTTTGCAACCAAACGCTTAAGACATTACATGCTAAATCAAGAAACAAGGGTCATTGTAAAGATAGAGCATTTACGAACCTTCCTCACGCAAGGGTCCTTGTCTAAAAAGGTGGACACTTTATAACCTTAATGGGTGAATTTGAGTTAACATTCATAAATCAGAAGTCCATTAAGGGACAAATTATCATAGATTGGTTAGCTGATAACCCATTAGACGGAGGCAATCTAGTAGATCTGGACTTTCCTGATGAATGTGTATACTACATCAAAACCAGACCTCCTATCTTTGAGTGTCCTTGGTATACTGATATTATTAATTATATCATGGACCATATGTATCCAGAAGGTGCTACACCACAACAAAGAAGGTGGTTACGCATTATCGTAGCTAAATACGTCATTATAGAGCAGGTGCTCTATCGTAAAGCATTCGATGGAATGCTTCTAAGATGTGTTGACACAGAAGAATCTAAGAAGATTCTCCATGAATCTCATAGTGGAATATGTGGAGGCCACTTCGGTGGCCATGCCACCACTCATAAAATACATCGGATGGGCTATTTCTGGCCTACTCTAGAACACCGTGCGTAGTAGAGTTTGTACGAAGGTGTCATAAGTGCCAAGAATTCTCCCACGAGATCCACATGCACACAAGTACTACAACCAATCGCTACTCCATGGCCCTTTTCTACGTGGGGCCTAGATTTGATAGGGAAATTCTCTCCCTCATCTACAGATGGCCATAATTTCATAATCACGGCCACCAAATATTTTACCAAGTGGGTAGAGGCTATGCCTCTTACTACTATACCGGGTTCTGTAATCGCCAAGTTCATTTTGAACCAAATCATTTGTAGGTACGGTGTCCCACAAATCATTATCTCAGATAATGGGACTTCTTTTAAGAATGACAAAGTTCGTGAATTGTGTAATAAATTTAAAATAAGCCATCATACGGCCTCCTTGTATTACCCCAAGCCAACGGACAAGCTGAAGCAACAAACAAAACATTAAAAGCCATTCTTCTTAAAACGGTGAAAGAAAACAAACGAGATTGGCATTTGAAGTTATATCCGGCCTTATGGGCCCACCAAACCTCGATAAGAACACCAACAGAGTGACTCCTTTCTCGCTAGTATTCGGGGCAGAAGCAGTTCTCCCGCTTGAGGTTGAAATACCCAGTCTCTGTATCTCATTACAAGGGATTCTGGATGAAGACGCTTACAGAGAAGCACGTCTCTCCCAACTAGAAATCCTAGATGAAGCTAGGTTAGATGCTGAATAACGACACAAAGTCTATGCTGACCGGATGTGCTGGCAATATAACAAGAAGGTCTATGAATGAGACATATATGAAGGTGATCTAGTTCTAAGGCTAGACAATTGGATCGATAAAAAGACCGGTGAAGGAAGGAAGTTCCAACCCAAATGGTTGGGCCCATACCGAGTCATGAAGGACTATGGAAATGGTGCATATCTCTTATGCACACTAGAAGGTGAGGAATTTGGTGAAACAGTCAATTCCCTACACCTTAAACGATTCTATGCATAAGCAACCAGCACTACTTGTATAATTATATCTACATTGCATCTTCATATAGTTAGGATCATTTTGTCCGCTTGTTTCGTACAATTTTGTGATCAAGGAATTTATTCTCAAAGCAATTCATTACAAACTTATGATGGTATTGGCATAAACACTCTAATCATACTTCTTCATTTCATAATATCATCACCTGTTTGAAATCATCTCATCAAATAAAGCTAGATATGACAAAGTCTTAATGGTAACCATACCAAGATCTGCAGGTTTGTTCTCACTTTTGGTTTCTTCTTAGGATAGGTGTCTTGCCTATGGTCTGTTCTAGAAGCTTCATCATGTCACATCTATCCCATACGTATATCTCTTTGGAAGTAAGAACATACTGACACTTTTCTCAAGTAAACGAGTCAAATATAGATCAAACAGAAAAATTTTAAATTTACACATTTCCTTGCCCCACCAACCTTTGGTGATGAGCTTGCATCTCTTACTAGTGACGTAGGGTTGGGAAAGGATGGAAATGCCCTTACTCACCTATGCCTTGCCCATGGTGATAAACCCACGCTTCTTACTAGTAGCATGGGGCAAGGTGTAGGGGGTCCTCTTGACAAACAAATGTTAAAGGTCATAAACAAACAATTCAAATCTTGAAGTCTTGAGTCAAAAACAAATGAATCAGATGTCCAAAATTCCAAGAGAGTTAAAAACCCTAAAACCCAGATTTTGTCTACCATGTGGCCATCTACGGATCTAAGTCTAGATAAACCGCAAAGCAAGTTGCATCCCAAACTATGGAGTCACTCGGGTAGAATAGGCTTGTAGCATCCTAATTTGGTTCCATCAAAACTTTGTCTATCTCTCATCACTATCATTCCAACACATTTCATAACTTGTGCCCTTTCTAGCTCTCGGTGATGAGCCCTCGCATCTTACTAGTTGCGTGGAGTTAGGAGTGGGGCAAGTTTATCTGCTCATCATACCGGCTTATCTTCACCACTTTGCCAAAACAAATATGAGGTATCAAAATTGCTTAAAGAAACTAAAGTTCAAAATCACATTGTATTTACATTATCATATATCAGCACCATGAAATACAAAAAGAAGGTTAACATTTGTACCATTTGTTCTCCATTGCATACATTCTAAAAAGCATATAAGCATAACATCATAGTTTACATGTGGAAATGGAAATGGAAACAAGGTCATAGATGCCAAGAGTCTGATCCAAAAAATATATATATATAAATGGTCAAAATTCCTGTACAATGCCATCATGCGCTAAGCATGGTCAAAACACTCAAAGAGCCCAGGAAATACAAAAACATCATACAAAAATCTAAGAGAGCCAAGTGGCTTCTCAACCCCTATGAGATCCCTCTGAGGGTGCACACCCACGCCTAGGACTCAGCTACGCCGGGCTCACGAGTGCACGGAGGGCTCACGATCCCGAGGGGTAGCTGCGGTCTCACCATGAGAATGACTCCTCATCAGGCACTCTGTTGTCCTATACCCCCCATTCAGTACGGAGGGTAGATACCATCCTGGCCACATGCCAGATGGGGGCAAAGATGTCGGTATGTCTACCAGCTGCTGAAGGCTCCCTGCATCCACAGACATAGCTCTGCACGGGTCTTCTCCATAGGGATCATCAGGGTATCGGTGCATACCCGGCGAATCAGGTCTCGCCACTCATCGATAGTCTCTGCAAATAAAAGAGAAAATGAATTAGAAATAAAACAAGAGATAAACACAAGTGTAAACAAAAGGAGAGATAGCAATTAAGGCGATCCTAACTCGAAGCAAAGGGAAGATAACTTACTCGGATCACCGGGCCTCCAGGATGGATCTCTAGGGTCGGCACCTGCCACAGATGCCGCCACTGACTGGTGCACTCCTCCTGTGGCCGGGGCAACATATCGTCCTGCTACTGGACTCATCCTCCCCACCGAGGCCCTGAGAGAGTGGCTCCTCTGAAACCAGAGTCACCCTCTCTACACTCTGCTCTGCCCTCTCTACCTGCATGATATCTTGAGTGTCATGCCACTCAGGATCACTTGTCCTCCTCTCCACCCGACTCGCTGACCTCAGCCTCGGTCTCCTCCTCCGTCTCCCCCCTGTGAACTCCTCAGACTCGGAGTCTATGTCAATAGGGTCATCGCTGCTGTGGGTGGGACCGCGGCAATCTGAAGTAAGGGTGCTTGAGGAGCACCGGCTCTCCCTGAGCACGTACTACCCGCCTAGCCACAATAGGAACACCAGGAGTAACAACTGTCCATCCCGGCCTCTAGGACCTCCCTCTGGCCTCTCGGAAATGATCTATATACTGGTACCACCGGGGGAAGCATACCCATGTAAGGCAGGCCAAACTGCTGAGGAACTCGGCCAAAGGGATGTATCTCCACTCTCCCTACCCTGTCAACAAGCTGCCTTGTGGTGGAGCAGAAATCAAAGTAAGAGCCTCCTCACCCCATAAACCTGCCATGGCCTGATACGGTGTGGCCTCCATGTCATCGGTGGTCGGGAAGAAATTGGCTGGTGAGGTGCTCTGAGCACCAACATGTCTGTCCATCTGGCTGCCCTCACAGCTCCGGGATCTGCCACCTCTACACCTCTACCATAGGGGATGAAGCGCTCATAGACCCAGCTCATAACCAGGGTCGGATGGCTCAAAGACTGCCCCTATAAATGGACCACCTTGTACAAATCATGGTAGGTAGTCCCAAGTATATCGGCTCCCCAGGCGTAAATCGCCATGTCCCTCGATCTGTGCAATGATGGGGGACCAACAATATAATAGTGTGTCTCCTCCCTTGTCCCCGATCAATCTCGAGGCAAGGATCCCCATAATGGCCTGATGAATCAAGGGGATGGGCAGGCTAGGAATAGATCGGACCCTCACCCCCTTCTTCGAACCAGTGGAGATAACTGCATCTCCCATGTAAGAAGCCCACTGTGCTATCTGAGCCCATGAACCTGCCGTCTCAAGAGTAAGTCGTCTCCCGATGATCGGGACCCCTAGGATATGGTAAACATCCTCCAAAGTGATGGTCCACTCACCTCGGACCCCTGGTAACCGGAAGGTGTTCCGATCAGCATCCCAATAAGAAAATAAGTCACAAAGTATGTGACTGGATGGTGCAACATGTGGGACGCGTGATATACGATAGTATACCGGCCCTCTGAAGAGTGTCCTCCTCATCCTGTGAAAGGGCATCTAATACTGCTGGGAGCCAGTCACACTCTCTCTCTCGACTCCATCGAATGTACTCCTCCCTCACCTGCATACACCCAAAAACACACAAAATAGAGCAAGTTAGCATCCGAATGACATTAGAAAAATCATGAAAACACATAAAAATGCTAAAAATGCAAAAACAATTTCAAACAAGTGTTCCTTTGGCATTACAGAAGAACCGCCGCCCTGAGTAGGGCGGCGGTTTCATAACCGCCACCTTAAAGGTGGTGGTCTTGTAACCACCACCCTGAATAGGGCGGCGGTCGTGTCCCAAAAACCCACGCGGGTTTTGTACCCTAAAAAGGCCTAAAAATGCAAAAAAGGGACTATTTTAACTAAAACAAAGCCTACCCAGTAGGCCCCCCTAGATAGACCTTTTAAACCTAACATTTTCAAAAATAACCCCCCACGACAAAGATTTTAGCATTTTAAAATTTTGGGGGTAAAAATGATAAATTGAGAAAAACTAACTTGTGATCTCGCGGTCGATGTTCTACTCACGCGAGAGGCATGATCGCTATCTTGTCATGAACGTTTTGACTCTACTCTCGTAAGAAACCATCACCGTGGGTCCCAGAGCTCAAAATCAACCAAATCAACACGCGCAAATGAATAGGAAAATGGGCCCACTTTTACATATATAGCAACTGACTTGTTTTGAATGCCCTTTTCGTAGGTTTGGAGTGCCAACGGAGGTAAGTTCTTACCCCCGCACAAATGGTACATCCTCATTTCACATTATTTTAGTATTTATTTTCCGATCTATTGTGTCTATCTGCACTTGAGTTCTCTTTTCATTTTACAGGGAGCGGGAATTTTGGATGGCGGCATTTCAACACATGGACGTGTCAGGTATGACATCTAACTTCCCATTTCGGGACCACCATACTCGGACCCACCGTTTTACACCTCTTCATGGCTAAAATGCTTCTCCGAGGGGGCAATATGTACGTACCCAAATTGTAGGGTATTGCGCACCAACAACGAAAACGTAACATGCCCCAATGATGATACAGGTCTCCTCGCAAGGTGTTCGGGATCTGAAAAAGCTCTCCAAGTATGCGTTAACATCCCACATGCCCCGCTTAGCCCCTGCGTGCTTTGTTGTTCTCTTTTCCCCTCTTTTCTTTGTGTTTTGCCTTTTGATTCTGAAAAACGCCACCCCCTGCTGGCGGTGGTCTCATGATCGCCACCTTGCCATGGGCGATGGTCCTATGCAAATGCCGCCCGCTCAGGCGTGGGTCCTTCACGCATTTTCTAGAATGTTCTTTTAATGCGACTCACGTAAATTTCAATGTTTACCATTTTTTTCACCGCCTTTGGCTTGCATTAATGATTCTGGTTCCCTGGAATAGTGTTTTGGCATTGTTTATGGTTTAAGAGATCAATTTGGTTTTTACCTTTGGGTAAATGGAAATGCTATAAATAGTTGGCTTGTGCTCAAGCAAATGGCCCCTCAAATTTTCCTCTCAATTTCTCATTTCAATAGTTCAGTCTTTCATTTTGCTTAGGATTCATAGTTTTGTTCATTGCATGCTTAGTTAGTGTTATTTTGCTATTAGAAAGCCACATATCCATCTTGTGCAAGTGTTGTCATTACTTCATGCAATCCATTAAGGTAGAATAGTTTAATTTTCAGTAGGAAGCCATTAAAGTTGCAGGTTTTGCTCATCAAACAGGATAGTTTCAGGTTCTGGACGTTTTATGTTGCATGACTCATAATAAATCCCGCTAGGAATTACATAAGCCAAGCTCTGTACTCTTGCGCTATCTCTCTCCTACTCACATTGTATTCAGTCTGTATCCTAAGCTGCCTTTGTTCCAATATCTACTTCTATTGATGCTAGCATTACACGCTTTTATGGATCCACGTGAACACGAAGGAACGAGGAGATCACACTGAGGGGACAAAGCCACACACACCATCAGATTCACCACTATTCTGTAGAATCCAGGTTCTAGCTTTCAAAGTTCTAGTTAGAAGCATATCAAATAAAGTAGCCAATCATTCCATTTCAGTTAATTTTACTATCGATATTGCCAGGGAAGCTGTGGGGATTGATAGTTTTTGAGAAACTATGATTCACTCCTCACTTCTGAGGTAGGATCGAGAGTCTTCCAAATAGATTAGATCAGTTATTTCATTATTTAGAATAGGCTCACAATTGCACAGACAAGTAGCTATACTCGGTTGCTTTGTTTTTTTAGTTCGTTATTAGTTTAGTTGTCAATTCCTAGATATATCAAAAAAGTTTCTCTTTCAATTTCATTTGAATAGTTCATCAGAAAAATACAAAAATAGAGAAGTTATATATGCTATAGATATACTTCACATAGTTAATTACTTTGCTGCAATTAGATTTACATTGTTGCTTTTGTATGACAATCACGGGACCTAGAGAGCCCAGAGAATACGTATTCGAGCCAATCATGCCCCAACCCAATCTTGTCACAACAATAACTAATATAGATCAGAATCTTAGGATCCAAGTCTTCCGAACAACACAAACTTACAACAGATCAGCTTCCAGTTAAGCGGGTTAAACATAGAAGACGACCAAGCGCACACATTTTGGTCAAATCAACCAAACTACAAATTACCCTAGATATATATCCGCATGACTATAGAAGGGCTTGAAAGAGAGCAAACGTTCGGTTGTGATCCTTTGGTCCCATAACCAGACACAGGAGACACTCTCACAGACATAGATACTAGCTTAAGAATTCAGGTTGCACGAACACTGCCTGTGAGATACTCTGAGAAGATCACACAACTGTTAATTCTGAATATAGAGGCTGAGAAAGCATACGACTATTGGATACTAGGGATTAGGGACTGATTCCACACATGACCATAGCAGGACCACAACAAACATGAATCTACGGTTGTGACCCACAAATCCCACAACCCAATGAATCCATAGGTGAATCAGACATAGATGTTGGCCTACACATTTAGTATTCAGATCTACTCCACTTCCACCTATCATCATCAAACAATTATCCTTGTTAGACATAGCAGCTAATAAAGCTAAGGAATTCTGGACTAGACCAGATAATCACCCGTAGAGTCCGCTATACCCATCATCCACCCTATGACCCTATCTGGAGATATACAAAACTATCCCAGTCATTTTCCACGTATCCCACAACCCATGAGCCGAATCACTCGAGCTCAATATTGATTGGAGCCTTGAGCATCATCCTTGCCGATCGATCTATCACACCGATTCGAGTTAGGAGGGCTTTCTTTTCCTTAGATTCACAGTTTCCACTAGTGCACGTTGAAGACATCAGATTACCTAACTAGTTTGTCTCGCATCCCACATGTATTCCCCCACCGGCATTGTCTCGGCACAACCTCGGGAGGTCGGGTACTAGGAAGGGTTACTTGTATATTCCCATGCTCACTTGTCACTTTTCCATCGTATACCATGCTCTGGTTTGGTGTGAAACCCATCTAGCCACTTGTGAGAAGAAGAAACATCCTATTGTCGAATTAGAAGGGTTTTAAGGAATTGATTAGAGCTAACTTCTATCCTATTGGCCATAAGACTGACATGATGATTAAGTGGCAGTAATTTAGTCGAGTAGTGGTCAAAGCGTGCAAGACTACACTACGAAATTTTGGAGACAAGCCATGTTGCTTAATATGGACTTGGAGGATGAGGACATTCTGACCAAGTATTTGGGAGGACTTCACACTCACCTTTGGAGGAAGGTAATCTCCACGAAGCCCAAGGATATCAATGAAGCTTGTGTATAAAGCATACTACATTGATGATGAGAAGAAGCAAGGAGAAATAGAGCCAAAGGAAGACTAGTCAACAAAACAACAAGACAAAGAACAATGGAAGACTAGTAACAAAGGTAAATGGAAAGGTAAGCATGCCACTACTACTTTGCATACTTGTAAAGATCCTAAAAATTATGTAAGAATTGTGATGTAAACAGACATACTAATGCCAAAAGTTGGAAGTTGCATCTGGAATTGCACCCAAAGCACCAAACCAAGGATTCCAAGAAATCCATGGCCACTGTGAAGACAGAAAGAGAGGTGGAAATTGAGGATGATTCAAATGTAGACAAAAGGCTAGGATGCATGGCTACTAACATGTACAGAGTAGTAGAAGAAGAAGAAGAAGAGATGAGTAAGCTATTTTAAATCAGAATCCAAATCAAGAAGACTAAGGTAAATGCTTTACTAGATTCTGGTTCTCATTCAAATTTGATTTTTGATGCGGTTGTAAAAGAACTTGGTCTAGATAATTACATGCATCCACATCCATACCCACTAGGATGGGTGAAGAATGGTGTAGAAATACAAGTTACAAGGATGTGTAAGTTTCAGTTTGGGATAAATACCCAATACATAGATATATTAGAGGTTGATATTATTCCACTTGATGCATTTGACATCTCTTTGGAAGTCCTTACTTGTATGCCAAAGATGTTGTGTTCACAAGGAGGGAGAACCGATTCAGATGGGTCAAGGATGGGGTCAGTTTCAACATCCAGAACACCAGAGCAAATCGAAGAAAGCTATGGTAAGTGCCAACCAAGACCAAAGACTTAATTAGGCAAATCAACGGGTTTGTTTACTTTCATTCAAAGAAAAGGAAAATGGACTAGAGAGTATGGATATTTTGGATAACACTTGTCTTTTTACAGAAGAAGCCACCACAGGAATTGTTCGATCAAACTTCCGCTATGCAATCACCATATCTACCTACGAATTCACTGGACTTGACCGTGGGGCAGAAAGAAGAAGAGGAGATACAAGGAATAGTGGTGACTAAAGTAGAAACACACTTGGAGAGTTTTCGGCCAATCCATCTCATGAAACAAATACATGAAATAAGGACTAAACCACTTCAGTATGGGACCTTCGCCATACTTGAGCAGGTTGGAGAAGAAACCTTCAGGCCATGCTTCATGCAGATGCACATGATAGTAGGTTGCAAGAGATCACATCCACTAACACCATCTATGCATGATAAAGAATGAAATATACAGAGCTTACCTTCAAAGGAATATTTTACTCAAGCCAATTTAGAGGAGGATGTAGCACTGGAGCAACAAACTAGAGATCCATAGGAACCTTGGCAGGTTGGACGAGAGAAGACACCAAGGCATACCCGGTGGTACTCAGGCGAGTATGAGAGGGAGTTGATTCCTATACCACTCCCCCACTAATCATTTTTGGGACAAAAATCCTCTCAAGTATGAGAGGTATGATCCATAGGGATCTAGAAAAATACACCACTTCATTAGTTACATCAGCACCAAGAAGAAGAAATAGGAAAAGTGAACAAAACAAGGTAAATGAAGGTTTTGGAAAGAACTACTATTTTGTGTAGAGCAAATGAGTTTGTAACCTCCACCCTATAGGTGGTGGTCATGAAACCATCACCCCTAGGGGTGGTGGTCTGAAACCACCACCCAGCCAGGGGTGGTGTTCCTAGGACTGCGCTGCGTGGGGCTGGCGGTCTTGTCACTTCTGGATAGAAAAAAAAATGAAGCGTGAATGGACACGAATTTGAAATGCCCAGTCGTGTCTCTTCCCTTCCATGCCCTTTCACATCCTCTAGTGCATGGGAGGACATGGGAAGGTCTATAAATGCATGAAAGGAGAAAGAGAATCACATTCAAAGATCGAGAGAGATCAAGAATCAAAGTATAATGGGAGCAGTGAGCAAGATCTTCAGTGTTGGACTGGAATTGTAGGAGCAAGGTGTAGAAACAGAGAAAACAAGTAATTGGAGAGAAGGTTTACATTGTTGCTTCTTTCCATACTTATTGTAATATGTAATTGTCTATATTAGACCAATAAAAGTGGGAAGAAAGAGCATTTTCCCTTCCCGACTGGTTTTCCTCCATTGGAGGTTTCTAGGATAAAATTGTTGGTGTTTCAGTTTGAATTCTTTCCTACTCTACAATTTCCTTTCTATAGCACTAGATAATCACTCACTAAGTTCTATTTTTTCAAGCAAAACTGTCACTTTCCAAAGTCAAAAGTAGGACAACATAATTGTGTGATTCGTAGAGTTCCAAAGTAGAAGTTTACGGATCAATAGGTGTAGGGGAGACACCATATAACCCCATACATTTCCATACCAATAACTATAGGTTCCTTGAGAGAAACAACATTTTAGATGTTGTAAAATATATTGAGGAAATAGATAAAAATTTAACACTTTTCATCCCATTGAAACACTCTATAGGATGGCTCGAGGAGTTCTTGGTGGAGCCACCGCTATAAAGTGGTATTAGAGAAAACTACCTTCCTCCAATAGGAGTTGATATATCACCGGACATAAGGAAACTAGTGCAAAATATTATGTTCTCCATTGTGAGAAAAGTGGGTAAAGGATGTATAGGAAGATACCGAGTGTGGTGACCAGGCGATGATGATATTGCACTAAAAGGAAATATACCACCAAGAAGAAGGGATTATTATGTTGCAGGTACTCATGAAAATTATGGATAGAGAGATAAACAATATTACTAGTGTGAAGAACATAATGGAGGATTAAGAAAAAGACCACCGAAGGAGATGTGGTCTTATGGCACAAAGAATCAAAAGGGCGAAGGATTTAGTGAAGATTCAAATATTTTGTGAATAATGTGTAGAGAGAGTGCAAGTGGAGAAATGAAGAAGAGAGAAGTCATGTATGGCACAACTAGATATTGTGTGAGAAAAGTGCAAGATAAAAGAGAAACCATTACTTGAGTACTGGAAAGAGAAGATGGTTAAAAATTTTTGTAACAAAATATATGTGTGCAAAAAGAAACATAGAGAGGGCTCACGGGTTGAGCATAGGGTTAAAAAAAACCCACCCAAGAGTGAATGATCGTGCACAATATTAATGTACTAAAGAAGTAAGATTTTAGAAAGGAGGAGATGGTCATTGTAGACCATGAACATGTGGAAAATTGTGTGAGAGTAAAGATAGAGGTGGATAAAAGGAGAGAGGAGAGATCATAACAAAGTTCATAATGTTAGACAAAGATGAACCTAAGAAGAAGGTGTGATGAAGAGTGTGAGAAAATGAGGGAGCACATGAGAAGAGAATGTGGTGGAGTAGCCAAGCAGAGGAAGAAATTATGAAAGAAAAAAAACAAGGTCTTGTTACATGCATGAAAGAAAAATTTGGCATAACAAAGGTCAAGAAGAGAAGAGAAGGAAAATCCCACAACAAAGTTATGGGTGTAAGGGAGAGGACTATGTAAAGGATATGCACAAGGTAGGATGGATAAAGAGGTAATTGCGCTATGGAGATAATCCCTAAGAAGAGAAGGGAGAAGGAAGAGAATATGATCGAAAGTGTACCCTAATCCATGAGTGTGTATGGAAATGGATGAGTAGAAAGGAGGAGTGTGAGATGATGCAGCATCAAAGGAAACATAAAGGATAGGTGGTGTGCAAAAAGAAACAAAACTTGCAAGTGTGTGGTAGTGATTTATCCTTGATTGCTTAATATCTCTAGGGGTATTCAAGAAATGGTAGCTTATCCCAAGCAATTAGTTTCTAAGGATAGTTGTAAAAATATCAGGAATAACAATTATGTAATGTTAAATAATGATGAACATCAAACGTATAAAGCACTTGTAATGAGGGATAGAAGATGACTTAGTTTATCATCTACTTTGTGTGATGATCTGTGTTTGTCTGATGACTGAAACATATGTGAAATGACCGACACTACATCACTTTGTTGAAACTTTATGTTGAAATATTACATGGACCAAAGTGAATGGTACGATCCAATGTGTAAAAATGATATGGACCTCCCTATTTTCCCTTCTCCCTTTGTGGATTATGTTCCTATAAATTTATGTGTCTAATTGCTGCTTCTTTTTCTACTCTTATCTAGAATTTAAGCCTTTGATACATTGTGATGATTGTTGTGCAACTAATTTTATCTTTAAAACCCTATATAGCCAATAAGTCTTGAAAATAAAACATTATGTGCATTTTGAGCACCCTTGTGCACTTCTGATGTTTCCACTACTCCAAAGAGGGCTCAAACCGTATGTCTATATCACCTAGTATGCGATCTCTAGAATGTATGCAACCAAATAGATAGTCATGATCTTACAACAATATGATTGTACTTGCACATTTTCCCTAGCTTGACTTGGAGTGAGAACTTGTTCTTTGTACTTGTATATATGATTTGATGACTTTCCTAGAAAGAGTATGTAAAGTATGTGGAGCTCAAGGGATTCTTGGAATGTATTTGATTGTGCTTGCTCTTAGTGTATGCTCATGAGGATCTTTAGGTGTCAAGTATATATGATCTCCTCCTTGATAATGGATGAAATGAATAGCTTATATATGTTTTATAGATTTGGAAACATCAAATAAGGACAATTTGTAATGTCCCAAAGGAAGTTTAATTATAAAAAATTGTCATTAGAGGAAGGGGGACCAAAGCGTGAAGTCATCCCATAGTGTAGAGGTATTATGGCCCTCTCTATCCACAATGGTCCCAGATGCTTTTGTGGGTGATTTGGATGTTAAGAATGCAATGTGTTATGGCATAACTTGTTTTGATGAAGTAATATGACCATTTTTGATCCATAAATAGGTAGGAACCCCCTACTATTTTAAATGTTTATGAAACTATCATTTATACTTATCAATTTCTAACCTTTATGAACAGAAATTGATATAAAATCTGGTCCAAAATATGATTCAAATGTGTTGAAAAACTGATTTAAAACTAAATTTAATTGTAAAAATCTAATTCATATTAAGTGTACATTCAAACTAATTTTATTTCTATTCTATACATGTAAAATTTCGACATGATCATGTAGCAAATAATATACTCATTATAAATCATTAATCCGTCCCCATCGCTAACCATATAATCATTAATCATGAGAATAATTATTATTATCCACATTACGATACATCAATTATTTCTATTATTCACCCCATAATCATCTATCATCCCTATTTATATTAATATGTCATTTATATTTTCATTATCCCATTAATTAATCTCTATTCCCAATTTATAAGAATTAAAAACTCCTACTCACCTACCTCATACCTTACACCTTCCCTATACCTAGCTTCTACATCTAATCACTTCACTAATCACATTTAGTTTCACCTAATCCCAAGCTAAAATAATCCTCTAAATCTAGAGGCTTATATTTATAGAAGCCTCTATAATTTTCCCTCTTCCATATTTAAAAATTCAAATAATTTCCTCCCTCCATCAAACTTTTAATTCAATGGAGGATTCTTCCAATCTCTAGAATTTTCCAATTCTAGATCTTTCTCCATTCCAACCTATTTTCCACAATTGATCCACCACTTACATGGAAAGATCCCAACCATTCATTTCTCCCTGATCTAATTATAGATAGTTGTGTCATCCTCTATAGAAACCATCTTATAAAGTTTCAAGTATATGCTACCAAAATACTAAGCCAATATTTTAATCTTCCAAGAATTCTATCAAGAAAGATCATCAATTAACAAAGGGGTGGTTCTACCCAACTCATCCTACAAAATCTAAAGCATTACACCAACCATTTTAAGCACATCCAAACAAACAAGGGAAGAGCATTGGAGCAAGTGAGCAAGTACATGTATAACGTTTTCTTTCCCTTTTTATCATGCACAATCTAAGGTAGGTGAATAGTTGTGTTAGTTTTAGGATTCATTTGGTTTGATAATAATCTTATATTTACATACTAACACAAATTTCTTCTACAACCATATAGATGATTTCAACGATTTTTCGTAAAATTTTTGCATCTTGCTTAAAATTGTATTCAAATTAAATTTTGATTTAAGATTTGAAAAGTGAATGTAAAAATTAGAGAAATTCAACAAAAGATGGTTTATAGGGTTTGTAAATTCCTATGACCCCGGGTTCATACAAAGTGATCTATTAAATTTAATTTGACATGTGCATTCCATTAACTTACAAAGAAAATTAGGAATATCAAAACATACAATAGAAGACCATGAGAACCCGTGAGCTCTTAATAACTTCACCGTTAGCTCTCTCGTGTCTGCTTCTTGTCTTCACAAGGTAATCTTCCTTTTTATCCATCAAAATAAACACAAATGGATTATAATTATTTTTTAAGAACTCCAATTTTAGAAAATGATTACACTACAATGAGCGTATCTCAATTTTGTAGTTCACTTGAGACCTCAATTTGCACCTAAGTTGCTCAATTTTGATTATTTGTAAAAAACAATTGTTATGGATTTTCATATTCATCTCCATTAATGTGTTCAATTATCATGTTCCCCTTTTATAACTCATAAAATGCCAATGGCCTAATGATTGCATTTTTATAGTCAAATTTTTAGGGGGTTGAGTCCTTCTAACCACCACTCGACATTCTTTTTGCCTATATAGGGTGAAATTCCAACATTCTCCATGGATAGGGTGGTTGACGAGTTTTAAAATGGGCATGGCCGGTGAGGTGAGTTGGTGGAAGCCTTTTTTTTTTAGGCAATGTTGTATATCTTGTTGGGATCTTTGAGACAAGTTTCGGATACCACGTTGTGTGGCGATCGGAAAGTGGCTAGCTTCGGCGATGTTGACATTGGTGGGTGTTAAGTTAGGTTGGTCAATGGATGTGTTGTACATATGAGTTGGCTCGACCGGTAAGGATTTGGCCATATATAAAGGAGGCAAGGAGTTGGGCCCAAGCAAAGTGGGCGGTTAGGATGGGTGAGGTGGCTATTCGGTCGATCCGATAATAATAGCTTGGCGAGTTGACCTAGCTAACTTTCGATTCATGTAGTACATAGCGTAATTACAATATAATGAAATATATCCATCATTCACCATGTTTTGAATAACTAATAAATTAAATATATAAGTGTGAATATAGTGACATGAAAACACAACAACAAATGTACCCCTCCATAAAAAAGAGTGTTTCAACCCTTGCTAAAGGCCCCTAACTAGCAAATAGTGGGGCCCACTGATCCAATAATGAGTGTCGAATACCGAGAGCGAAACATTTTTTTCTCAATATCACATTAACACTTGTGACGATTTAATTAGTCCACATGATAGGTGTGCATGCATCCACGTCATTTCAAACCTACACGCAATCACTTAGTTTTTGCCTAATTGCCAAAAAAATTCATCGTGCGATAAATTCAGCATATAAACACCATTTAAAGTGTTCAAGATACCTATGGAAATCTCTTGACTTATTTTTCCTTTCTATAATGATCTTGGGATATTGAAGTAAACTCTATGGATCCACTAAATTTCATCTCTGGATCAAACTACCATCGTGAATACTTTTGTTCCATAAAAGCTATTTTTTTCACCCATAAATGTTGCTAATCATCTTCCTACATATCACAAACACATAAAAGATCCATAGAAATAGCATTCCAGAAATATCACTGCAAATTTATGAAAATATTATGAAAAAAAAAAAAATCAATTTAAAAAGAGATAATTGTTCGCCAAAAGAGGCAATTGTCAAAGTGATATTATGTGTTTTACCAATATCTCGCAAACAACGTTAATCAATTTAAATAAATTCAAACAATGCAAATAACATGTGAATGTATGACTGACTCTATAAGACTATCAAATCTCAATAACTACAACTATCATCACAAAAATTTGACTAGTTTAAAAATAGACAATTATTCACCAAAAGAGGGAAATGTCAAACGATACTCACGTGACATGACCATCACTGTAAACACAATTCCACTAAAATATATCCATATAAAATACATCTACATGCTAAAAATAGGCTAGTATCTACTAAATTATGTGAAATTGTAAATGAATGCAAATATCACAAACACAATCGAGTATTTTTAGACTACACATGACAAAAATAGATGAGAGTCAAAATTGAATCATGTGAATCTTCCAATGAAATATCTATTGTAACATTTTGCACTACAAATAGAATAAAAGTAAAATGTCTACACAATGTTGCATACCGAAATGGTGAAATTTCCATCCACTTTGCGCAAAAGATCACTAGGCACAAGTTACAAACCAATTTTTTAGTGTAATCAATGTACACCCTAATTGTAACCACATAGGATAGTTACAAATAAATTCCCAAAATAAGGGAATTCAAATATGTGTAAATACCTATTTTTCCGTTGGTCATTTAGCTACAGTTGTAAGTATGGGAAGAAACATGCCAATAGTTGTACTTCCTGGTGGAAGAATGCTAATTATAGTCATTTGGTTATTAAAATTCATTTAGATATTTTGAATCGAAGATTAGTCTAAGGATGAGAAAATTGTGCCTGTGAATGTGGCGGTCATCCCTTTCTCTACCCATGTATAGAAGGCTCCTACCCCAAGTTTTGGTCGAATTTTTCCATCCCTCTTGGTTCCTCGAAGACCCTTAATCAAATGGATATAAATACTATTGATATTATCATACCGGTTCATACAAATGAAAATGTAAATCCCAACACCAGTGATGGTTTGTCTACTGTGAGTAGAAGGAAGAAAGGGAAAGTCAACGAATCCCTTAAGATGCATCTTAGATCCCATGGGAAGGAGTCTCATGCCTAGTTTTTTTGTGGTTGGTCATGTTTTTGATTTGTTTGTGTTTTATGTACCCTCATTACTGCTAGTAGAGGCAGCTCTATATGTTTCTCATTACTATACTTTTGTCTCCAATGGTGCTTATTGTAACGGGGAAGGGACCCCTCAACCCTCTTTCACCCTTAATCAAAAATATATGTGCAAATACCATGTGTGGACACGATAAGTTTGTATATTAATTACAATAAAAATGGTGCCCATACCTTTGCATAGTAAAATGAACAACAAATACACTAAAATACATACTCTGTGGTTAAAACGACGATGGAAGTTATCAACCTTATTAGTGTGAAGTAATATTTGAGTATTTTAAATATGTCTCTAAGATCTTCCCTATAGGTGACACCATTATTGAGATTACAAGCCAATATGAAATATGGGAATATTTCCTTCCAACATTCAACATAATCCCAAAAATTCACTTTGAAATACTATATATGCATGCTAATCACTATGCAAACATGAAACTATGAAATTTCTTACCAACCAAATTTATCGATTATAATTTTTGGGCACATTATAATTTCCTCGGTGTATAGCTAGGTATCTCGCATGGGTTATTTTAGAAATTGTTGGTTTCTCAATTCTTTAATTTTAAATAACTCGCACATTATTTCGGATGAAGTCACCATCTCTTGTTAACCTCATGTTCTTTCTTGTTATAATGGGTATAATATCATTTATCCATTTGTTTAGGAAACTTTCTTAGATTTCCATTTTTACAACCTTGTGTATGAAAATGGTCTTTCAAAATTAGTACCAACAATGATTTCCTTTTCCAACACTTAGCCACACATTGGTTATATAATCCAAAAAAACTGCATGGATAAATGTACGAAATTTTTTGGGCATCCAATTATTAATTAAAAGAATCATGGGAATATTTACGTTGTTTAGAATCAACATTTAAAAAAATCATTACAATTGTTACAATTAAGTGGGTTGTGGTAGAAATTTTTGCCTTGCAATCTCAATTGTCTGGAGCATTCACCATTTTCATACTTGACCACCAAAAATGAATCCCAAACATGTACGATGAGGTTCATCCTCTACCGAGAATGGGGTTAAAAATCCTTGAATTTCTTTTTCGAGGCTATTTCCATTAAATCCCATTTTAAAAAGTAACTTTGAACCTATTCCCTTAGTATGTTGTTCAAACTTACAAAAATCATTTTCAATTGATTTGCAATGGGAAGATTCAACAATTAACGAGATACTTTTATTTATTGAATCAACTTGTGCCCTTATGGGAGAGGAAGGTTCTAATTGAAAAATGGACTTGTTTTTCCCTTCATGTTGTTGGTTTTCAAATAGGACTTTTAGAAGAGCAATGGGGGACAAGAAGTCCCTCCTCTTTAATGGGAGAGGTTCCCTTATTCAAAAACAAACCTATTTACAAATGTACAAGACATGATTTGTTGGTTAAACTTGGATACCACGAAAGTGTTTTCTATGAAGGTCATCAATTACAAAAGGACTGAGGAAATGAGAGCATAGAAAAGAGCAGAAAGGCAAACATACAGAATTATAGATATCAGAGTAATTCTTTATGTATGCGAAGTCACCGTGAATTGAAAACAAGATCATTCGTATAGAACAAGTAAGATGGAATTTAAAGACACAAAGTTCTGTAAATAACATCTGCCAGAACGCAAAGTTTCTTAACGTAACACAGATTCATTAATCAAGGACACAAAGTTCCTTCTTGGTTATACAAGATCACCGAGCTTGCAAAGTTGAAGAGTATGCAATCGATGAGACTAACGAATTTGAGATAAATGATCTTCACAAAGAAAACAAATGAAAGCTTAGAACAGACAGAGATCAGATAGACAAAGAAAGGAAAGTCCTTCTGTATTGATTTCTCTATAATCTATTTACACTTGCAGAAAATATGCCAAGTTCTTCCTCCTCCCTGAATGGCGAAAAATGCCATTATATAGTTTACGAATCGGTTACTCTTCGTAACCGCTTCTTTAATCAAGAACCATTAAGGACCGCCAACCGCAATACCTCAACCTATTACAAAGAAAACTGAAAAGAAAGGGAAGAAGAGAAACGAATAGGAAGAAGATAGGTGGCCGGTCCACCGAGAGGACCCATCAACTTCTAAACCGCTGCTGAATTTCTTCCACATCTCAAACTATGTCTTTGCCACGAGGGACAAACAAAATTTTCATTTTGAAGATGACAATGGATATCTTTGAAAACTGATATAACCGGCGTCTTGAAAGCTTCGTCTTTCTGCCAGCTGTCCTTGGAATTTGATCTTCGGATTGATAGTATCAGAGCCGCAACTTAAATTCATATTTAGCATATTCGGGTAGAGCGGGAAAAACTAAGTATGAATTGCATTAGGTTCACTTGGGACATGTGAGACGCGAATGTGCGAAACACGAGGCTCGGCCGATTCGGACGAAACAGGGAGAAGACGCACAAATGCATTTTGGGACATTTGGGATGAAAATGCGTGAAGGACGCGGTTCGGGCGAACCGGCCGAAAATGGAACAGTTTGCATTTTTTGATTTGGGACAAAGAGCTCTGAAGTACGCGACTCGGGAGTTTCAGCCGAAAATGGGATAGTGTGCACTTTTTAACTTTGGGACATTCGGGATAAAAGTTCAAGGACGTGGTTTAGGCGAATCGGCCGAAAATGGAACAAGAGGCCATTTGACTTGGGACATTCGGGATGAAATCGGGCGAATCGGCCGAAAATGGAACAGAGTGCACTTTAAGTTGAGCTGAGAAATTTGAGACAAAAAGTTCCGGAGTACGCGACTCGGCCGGTTCGGGCGAAATTGGAACAGAGCGCACTTTTGAAATTGGGACATTTGGGACAAGAAAGTGCGAAGTACGCGGTTCGGGCGGTTCGGCCGAAATTGGAACATCTCGCACAGTAACTTCGGGACACTTGGGACAAAAACTTCCGACGGGCCCGAAAATGGGACAAATTCGGAGGTTTCGGCCGATCGGGGAACAAAATGCACTTTCGTACTTGGGACAGTGGGACAAAAATGTCCGACAGGCCCGAAATACTTACAGAATGACCCAAAACTTAGATTTTTTCGACTTCAAGACTTTTTTCACACCACCACCAAATGATTTAAAAGACACTTAAACTCAAAATTTTGAAATTTTTACTTTTGACAGAGTGGGGAATTTTGAGTGGACAACAGCTGGCTCCTTCTGGGGATGACTTGGCATAAATTCAAGGAATGAGACAAGGCAAGAACTTAGACAAACTTGGTGAAGCAGACCAGTGCCTTATCCCTTGGGCAACGGAGTCAAAAACAGACCAACACAGAGGGCAACACACAAAAACAACAGAAGGGAAACACACCAAAACAACAGAAGGGAAAACACTGTACAGAATATACAAAGGGACTCCCTAGTCACCTAGGACTTGAACAACTTGAGATACTGCCCACTATAAGGAAGTGGGAGAGAAGAACCATCCATGTAATCAAGATAAAAGAATTCTCACCAGCAAAGTGTCTGATCTTGAAAGGTCCGAGCCACAGGGAATCAAATTTTCCATGGCTGCCACGAGGTTCATGTCTTTTGTCCCATAACAGTACGATGTCTCCAACTTGGAAATCTCTGAACCTAGCTTTCTTGTCAAACAGGACCTTTACCTTCTGCTGGTGAACAGATATCCTATCAGCAACCACCAATCTGTCTTCATTCAGCTTGTGCAGGTACATAATTCTCTTGTCCAGGGCATCTCTGAAACTAGTATCCTCGATGGCCTTCATTAGATGCAAGGCCGGCAGTTCCACTGTCACTGGCAATTGAGCTTCAACTCCATATACCACTTGAAAAGGAGACATTCCAATAGCTCTCTTTGGTGTAATCCTGTCTGCCCAAAGAGCATCATAGAGCTTCTTGTGCCGCCACCGAGACTCATTGACTAACTTCCTTATGATAGTCACCAGATTTTTGTTGGTAGATTCTGCCTGCCCATTTCCTTGAGGGTAGTAATCTGAAGAGTGAGCCAAAGAAATACCATACCCATAGCAGAAGTCCATTATCTTACCAAGAGAAATTGAGGCATTATCTCTACAATCTTGTTAGGTACACCATACCTTACTAAGATGTTCTCTTTGATGAAGTCGCATACCACTTCGTAAGTAGTGCTCTTAATCGAATAGCTTCCACCCATTTGGTGAAGTAGTCAGTGGCAGTTAACACATGAGTGTGACCAGCACTAGAAGCAGGATTGAGTGTACCAATGAAGTCCAAACCCCACTGTTGAAATGGCTCCTCAATCACAACTGGCTTGAGAGGTAAAGAAGCCAATTTAGGTCTTCCCACAAAGGTCTGGCAGGCCTCACATTTATCCACCCACTTGGATGCATCTCTGAACAAAGAAGGCCAGTAGTATCCTCCCCGGAGTATCTTATGAGCTGTAACCGTTGATGAATAGTGCCCTCCACATGCCTGATCGTGAAAAGCTGAGAGCAACTTTCTCTGCTGTTCTTTGTCCACACACTTTAGAAATCTCCCATCCAAGCCACGTTTAAACAAAGCATTTTCCCATAATATATATTGTGCTGACCTCAATTTAACAGTCCTCTTTTCTTTGGCAGTTAAATGAGAGGGGCATTCCCCATAGGTGAGAAAATGGGTGATGTCAGCATACCATTCGTCAACCGAACTCAGGAACAGAACAGTAGGAAGGTCAGCTTTCTCCTCCAGCAACTCATGTTTGGCCCCTTCAGCAATGAGCTCACAAAGACCTCTTCCACGAACCAGCTTGGTTGGTTTGATATCAATGTCATACTCTTGGACTTTAGCCACCCAGTTCCCTCTCTTGGATCCAAATTCTTGCTGTGTAAGAATTGACTTAACAGTTGTATCTGGAACCAGCACCATAGAGTGAGAGTTGAGGATATAGAAACGGAACTGCTTAACAGCTTTGACTACTGCAAAAGCATGCTTCTCCATCATGGTGTATTTTAGCTCATGATTCTTCAGGATATAGCTCATGAAGGCAATTGGTAGCTCATGTTTATCGGAGTCTTCTTGGGTTAAGACAGCAGCCAGGGTATTATCTGTAGCATAGCAATAGATGATGAAATCTTTGCTGAAATCGGGACAGGCCAAAACTGGAGTTTTAGCGATAGCTTTCTTGATACCCTCAAAGGATTCCTTTCCTTCAGAAGACCAACCAAATGTTTGCTTCCCTTTCATCATCTGAGAAATATTCAAAGTTAATTCAGCAAAATCAGGGATGAACCTTCTTAAAAAATTGATCTTACCGAAGAAGGAGTGTACGCCCTTTTTACTGGTTGGGAGAGGAATTTGCTGGATGGCTTGAACTCATTCAGGATCAATCTTAATACCATCCTTGGAGACAATGTGCCCTAATAGTTTTCCCTCTCACAAAAGACAAATTTTTTTGGGTTCAGAGAGATCCCATGCTCTACATCTCAAAGCAGTAATCTGTCTCTAAGTG
Source organism: Taxus wallichiana var. yunnanensis (assembly GCA_018340775.1). Lineage (NCBI taxonomy): Eukaryota > Viridiplantae > Streptophyta > Pinopsida > Cupressales > Taxaceae > Taxus > Taxus wallichiana. The sequence continues at coordinate 8,885,481 of CM031239.1, forward strand.
GTCAAAATGATCCGCTCTTGTCTTGGAAAACACTGTCAGGTCATCAAGGTAGATGACAATACACTTCCATTTTAAGCTTCCAAAAGCCAGATCCATAGCTCTCTGGAAAGTGGCACCGGCATTAATAATCCCAAAAGGCATTCTTTTGTAAGCAAAGGTGCCCCAAGGAGTAGTGAAAGCTGTTTTATGTTGATCTACAGTATCAACCTCTACCTAATTGTATCCAGAAAATCCATCAAGCATAGATAACATTTCAGATCCTGTTACTGCTTGCAATATTTGATCCATCATAGGCAAAGGGTAATTATCTTTCAGAGAAGCCTGATTCAGGTTCCTGAAATCAACACAGATGCGGATCTCACCATTCTTCTTTCTGACAGGCACAATATTTGCAATCCATGTTGAATGGTGAATAGGAAAGATAATTTTAGCTTTCAACAACTTCTGTATCTCCTGAAAGATGGTGTCAGCTACTTTGGGGTTGTATTGTCTCTGTTTCTGCTTGAAAGGCTTGATTCCAGGCTTGAGGGGGATAGAGTGCTGCATATCTTTTGGTTTGAAAGCTTTCAAATCTTCATAAGAGTAAGCGAGAACATCTTTATACCTTTTTAGAAGATCAATTGCTTTTCTCCTCTCATCTGCTGAGCAACATTTTCCAATGTTCACGAACTTGGGGTCAGTAGAACTCCCAATATCAATCTTATCATACTCAGCTGATTGCTGAGGCCCAGAAGAAGCTCTAGATTTCACATACCTGTCATGCTTATCAAATAGTTCCTCCAAACTCACCAACCCTTTAGGAATCTTGTTTCCTTTGAGATTGATGCATCCATCTTGATCTGTTTCTTGTCCTTGGGTGACGGCTTGGTCAGAGGACACACTCTCACGAGGCAGGTTGTCACTTCCCTCAAAATACAGTTGTTCGAAATTACCCTTGAGTTCCAGGAAGGAAAGCAAATGCTGGTCATCGTTGAAAACTTGCCAGTTATTGGTATTGTCAGGTACACTAGGCCGGTGGACCATTTCAATAGTGAACTTATCCTGAGAGAATTCAGGATGGGGAATCAGTAGTGACCCTGAGACAGCCAGTGAATCAGCCCTGCTGTTCTTTTCTCTAGGTATTGCTTCAATAGAGAAAGCATCAAGGAATTCAATGGAATCCCAAACCTGATTCCGGTAATGCTTCAGCCTCCCATTTTTTACCTGAAAGAGGTTTCTGACCTGCTTCACAATCAACTCTGCATCACCACGAGCCAGAAGGTTCTTCACACCTTGTTCTTTGGCCACTTGCAGTCCAAGAATGAGAGCCTCATACTCTGCTGTATTATTAGTGTTTTCAAACTGCAACTTAAATGAAAAAGGATGAAGGACACCTTCTGGTGACACTAGCAGGACACCAGCTCCAGAACCAGCTGAGGAACAACTTCCATCAAATTCTAAAATCCAAACACCATTGGGATCTTTAGGTGATACTTTGGAGGGTTGGATTTCATCAGGGGACAGAATCATGTAATTACCATGCCCCATATCCTCATAGAGTATTTGTGCCTTAGGATCATCTGTTTTCTGCACAATATACTCAGACTGCTTCTCAGGTAGTAACTTCTTCATGTGTCCATTGACAGGTATGAGTGCATGTGACCAATCCATTTGAATCTCCCCGCCCACATCTTTACAGAAGTTTCTACTTAGCAACATTCCATAAGAAGGAGGAATGTCTGCTACTAGGATGGTAGCCAAGACTTTCTTTTCAGGCAAAGCAGCAAAGGCCACTTGTGCATCTTTAATCCTTCCAACCAAAGGCACTTCCTTACTCTCCATGGAGTAGCAGGATCCATAAGTACGAGTGAGGGTCAAGCCTAAAGCATGAGCTACTTTAGCAGGCATCACATTATCTGAGGCTCCAGAATCTATGACACAATTACTGAGCCTATGGCCAGCTATGAGAAGTGTTACATAAAATGGTTTAATTTTGTCACCAGGGGAGGTGACAGCAGCTACCAGACTTGGCTGTGGTGCAGAAGGAGGAGTAGGTAAAAGGCCTTTAGAGGTGGTCTTAGAGTTGGAATTAACAAATTGAATCATCTTGGCAAAAGCTTTGGGATGGGTTTGATAGTACTCAGCTTCTGAGATTTGGACCTTGGTCTTTTTCAGGTGATCAACAATATCAAAGGATCCAGAAGTGGACGGGCCATCATCATTTGAAATTCTAGGCTTATCAACTTTAGGAGAAAAAGAAGAAGCAACTTTGGTAATTGGATTGATAGGACTCACCTTCTGTGTAGACGAAGTAGGGATAGGGGATCCTCTTCTTGCAATTACAAGGATAGTTGCCATCTCCTGGATTTCTTAGGTGGTGGGTCACCTTCTCCCTCTGCTTCGTCTATTCTCGAGTCATGATAGAAAAAGATTCACTGTTCATGTCTGCTACCACTTCATCATAATCATCAATGCCCTCAGTGGTAAAGAAATTAACCCGAGATCCCTCAAGTTCCTCTGCTTCATCATCAAATTCCTCCACAAACTCCTCGCAAGCTTCATCATCATCTGGCTCTTCAACTTCACAGGTTGCGTTCACAGGAACCTTAACAGGAGGTCCTTCAAGTGCTAGTCTTGTGTGAGGAGCAGGCAAATGATTTCTGGGCTGAAAATTTCTTCTTGGAACATCTGCATACGGGGCATGCTGAGCCAACTGTTTCTTTATAGCGACAAGATCATTTGCGAGTTTCTGGACTAATGGATCAGTACTAGGTCCAGGGGTGGAAGAGGAAGAAGCAGCAGACTTAGATTTGGGAGGGTCTCTTCTCAACTTCCCTGACATGATCAAGTCATCTTCGATACTAACAGCCAGTTCTTGATCCAGAGCTAGTGTTCCGAGATTAGCCCTTCTTAGTGCATAACTAACTTTGGGCGATTGAGCATTTAGGAAGAAACACTTTTGAATTTGGTCGACAGGTCGGGTAGGCGTTGGAATTTTATTTACCAACCTGTTGAACCGGGCCACAAATTCCCTCATGGGCTCTTGTGAATCTTTCTTTATCTGAGAGACCTGGGCAAGCAAGGCATGCACATCTTCTGCCGGCTTGAAACGGTTCTCGAACTGAGTTCTCATTGTGTCCCAGTCGGTTATAGCACCGGCCGGAAGGTGATAGAACCAATCAGCAGCATTATCTTGTAACGTCTCAACAAACAACCTTACGGAGACGTCTTCATATTCGACTCCCAGAACTCCACATGCAACAACGAAGGCTGCGATGTGTTCGTCAGGGTGCACTTTGCCATCGCCTTTGAATTTGGGGAAGTTCTTCCGGTTTCCTCTGGGTAACTCATGCAAAGGCTGAGCAAGGGCCAGGGGCTTGACACGATGACCCCATGGTAATGGTGCTGCCATTCTTGGAAAAACGGCTTGGAGAGGAACTGTAACACCGGCAAGGATCAAAGCTCGTAGATTGGGACTAGCAGGCTCTGAAGGAATACCACCCATAGGACTTCTATCTTGAACAGGTGGAGTGCTTGTCGAACGGGTCCTTCTATTTCTTGTTGAATTTGGGAAAGGAAAACCTTGTTGTTTTAAAAGTGAAACCGAGAATCTTTGATACCAAGGGCCCTTCTACCTCGAGTGAAACGCGAGTCACCGTATCAAAGGATGATCAAAATTACAGTAACTGGAATGCGATTTTCCCCGAATGGAGTCACCAAAACTCGTTGGTTTTCAAATAGGAATTTTAGAAGAGCAAATCGATGGGACAAGAAGTCCCTCCTCTTTAATGGGAGAGGTTCCCTTATTCAGAAACAAACCTATTTACAAATGTACAAAACATGATTTGTTGGTTAAACTTGGATACCACGAAAGTGTTTTCTATGAAGGTCATCAATTACAAAAGGATTGAGGAAATGAGAGCATGGAAAAGAGTAGAAAGGCAAACATGCAGAATTATAGATATCAGAGTAATTCTTTATGTATGCAAAGTCACCGTGAATTGAAAACAAGATCATTCGTATAGAACAAGTAAGATGGAATTTAAAGACACAAAGTTCTATAAATAACATCTGCCAGAACGCAAAGTTTCTTAACGTAACACAGATTCATTAATCAAGGACACAAAGTTCCTTCTTGGTTATACAAGATCACCGAGCTTGCAAAGTTGAAGAGTATGCAATCGATGAGACTAACGAATTTGAGATAAATGATCTTCACAAAGAAAACAAATGAAAGCTTAGAACAGACAGAGATCAGATAGACAAAGAAAGGAAAGTCCTTCTGTATTGATTTCTCTATAATCTATTTACACTTGCAGAAAATATGCCAAGTTCTTCCTCCCAGAATGGCGTAGAAATGCCATTATATAGTTTGCAGATCAGTTACTCTTCGTAACCGTTTCTTTAATCAAGAACCGTTAAGGACTGCCAACCGCAATACCTCAACCTATTACAAAGAAAACTGAAAAAGAAAGGGAAGAAGAGAAACGTATGGGGAAGAAGACAGGTGGCCGGTCACTGAGAGGGACCCATCAACTTCAGAAACCGCTGCTTGAATTTCTTCCACGTCTCAGCTATGTCTTTGCCACGAGGGACACACAAGAATTTTCATTTTGAAGATGACAATGGATATCTTTGAAAACTGATATAACCGGCGTCTTGAAAGCTTCGTCTTTCTGCCAGCTGTCCTTGGAATTTGATCTTCGGATTGATAGTATCAGAGCCGCAACTTAAATTCATATTTAGCATATTCGGGTAGAGCGGGAAAAACTAAGTATGAATTGCATTAGGTTCACTTGGGACATGTGAGACGCGAATGCGCGAAACACGAGGCTCGGCCGATTCGGACGAAACGGGAGAAGACGCACAAATGCATTTTGGGACATTTGGGACGAAAATGCGCGAGAAGCGGTTGGGCGAACCGGCCGAAAAATGGAACAGTTTGCATTTTTTGATTTGGGACAAAGAGCTCTGAAGTACGCGACTCGGGAGTTTCGGCCGAAAATGGGACAGCGTGCACTTTTTAACTTTGGGACATTCGGGACAAAAAGTTCAAGGACGTGGTTCGAATCGGCCGAAAAAATGGAACAGAAGGCCCGCTTGGACTTGGGACATTCGGGACGAAATCGGGCGAATCGGCCGAAAATGGAACAGAGTGCACTTTAAGTTGAGCTTGAGAAGTTTGAGACAAAAAGTTCCAAAGTACGCGACTCGGCCGGTTCGGGCGAAATTGGAACAGAGCGCACTTTTGAAATTGGGACATTTGGGACAAGAAAGTGTGAAGTACGCGGTTCGGCGAAATTGGAACATCTCGCCAGAACCGGACACTTGGGACAAAACTTCCGATGGGCCCGAAAATGGGACAAATTTGAAGGTTTGGCCGATCGGGAACAAAATGCACTTTCGCATACTTGGGACAAAGTAGACAAAATGTCCGACAGCAGAAAATACTTACGAGACCCAAAACTTAGATTTTTTAGACTTCCAAGACTTATTTCACACCACCAAATCGACAGAAAAGACATTTAAACTCAAAATTTTGAAATTTTTACTTTTGACGAGAGCGGGGAATTTTGAGTGGACAACACATGTCACCACCAATTTGTAAATTTACCAAGATCTCATATTTTCCTTTCAATTATGTTTTCAATTTCTCACATTCCTCTTCCAAGGAATAGTACATTGATCTCAGAGAACATTGTCTTCCTAGATCTGGTGGTTGAATGCCTCAAGCTCATTGATCTTTTCTTGTTTTGAAAACTTGCCCATAGTGCACCTATACCTGTCCAATCACAACTAAACCAACTACACAATTTGAAGTAATAAACTTTCAAATCAACGTGCTATGATATCAAACATATTCCTAAATAGGTAGGAGCTCCCTAATATTTTAAATGTTTAGGAAAATAATATATATACTTATCATTTTGTAACCTTTTCATCTAAAAATGATTTAAAATATGGTCAAAAATCTTATTCAAATATGTTGAAAACTTATTTAAAACCAACTTTAATTGTTAAAAACTTGTTTTATAAGGTGTACATTCAAACCAATTTGATTTCCATATACCTGATTTCATCATTTTTCATAAAACTATTGTACCTATTAGAATTGTATTAAAATTAAAATATGTTTTAAGATCTATATTTAATCTGAAAACTCGAATGCAAAAATAATAACAAATCAACATAAGATTGTTTATGGGGTTCAAAAATTCCTACATAATCCACAGGTTCATATGAACCAATCCATTAAAATTAATTTTGAAAGTAAATTCGACTAACTTAAAAATAAACTAATGATCCTAAAAACACATGTAATGAAGAGCATGAGAACCCATGAGATTTGAAAAAATTAATTTTTTCTCTCTATTTTTTTCACATCTTCACAAGGTGATCTTCCCTCACTTATGCATCCAAAGTGACATAAAAGGATTCAAAAAGATGGCTTGATAAATGTACTTTTCAAAAATGAGTATGTTGGTGCCCATTTTGATCCTTTGCTTTCATTTTGATCTAAATGTTCCTTTGGTTTGCATGCTCTGCAGTGTTTTTCTTCGATTTTAGTGGTCTAAAAACTTTGTTCTCCAGGTTAAATGCTTTAAAAATGCTCACAAACTCATTTGCCTTGCCCCATTTGAAAGAATCTCCAAGTTTGCTATGAATGTGTCCTAAATTTTTCAAATCCACGGGCTCTGCCATTTTTTTATGTTTTCCCAATCATGGAGTGTTAAAATTGATCAATTTGTGCGTACTTTCCTAAAAAAACTCATGGCCATGGTCGTAAAATGTGTAAAAAATCCTTCCATGTGCCCTTTGATAAAAAAACCTTCCCCATGAAGAAAAAATCAATTTTAGAAGTCACTAGAAAACTGCAGGTTTTTTACGGTCGTGCGGGTGGCATTTGATCATCAAAATCAAGTTTAAATGATGTCTCCTACATGGCCGCTCCCGATTGGACAAGGATTGGTGGGTTTATTTAAAAAAATTAGCCATTTTTAGCTTTGGGAAAAATTCAAAATCCCCACAACTTTGCGAGGGGACATGTGTCATGCTCTATCTTTAAGGCGAGGTGGAGGGTGGTGGAAGACTTAGGCAAATTTTTCCTTTTTAGCAAAGGGAGAAAAGTCCAAGAAAATCCCACGGGTCCGAATGAAGCAAGAGGAGGACACGTGGCAATGCGAGGGGCAAGGCGGGGAAAAGTGGAGCTTCGGAGATTTTGAAGGATTTTGCCTTTGGAGGCAAAAAATGTTAAAGTGATGAAAAGGTCCATAAGCCTATTAAAGTTAAATGCATTATTCACATTTTTGTCAAAATGGAAAGGCAGAGGTTCAAAGTTTTAGGGGGAATTTGGAAATTGTGCCTTTTTGGAAAAATGGGTTAAAATTACAAAAGTGAAGCATGCCTCCACGAACCAATCCGGTTGAGACACGTGGCCAAATTTTGAAAATTCAAAAGGGAGTGCGGGCCACCCATCTGAGTTTTAAAATTTTCAAATTTTGTGAAGGAGGTATGAAGGAAAAGGAAAATCTTGTCCCCATAGTGAATCAACAATGGACACATGGCAAGGGAGAAATCGGAGGCACGGGCCCGCGGGGTAAAAGTGAAAAATTTCCATTTTTAAAAAAATGTGGAAAAATTAAAAAGGATCCAAATTTGATTCCCAATCATATTTTTACATGTGGAGGGCCCAGATTGAAGGAGAAAGAGTAGATAAAGGAAACTATGCATTTCCATTCTTGGCTACCATTTTTTGCTCCAAGAAGCTTGAATCATGAATTTTGCATCAAATTTCATCAATTTTTGTGAATCCATGTTGTTTTGGCCTTCTAGGATCATTGGAATTGGTTTCATAGCTTAATTTGCAGATTTGAGGTGTTTTTGAAACAATTTTCTTCCCTAATCCGTCCAAACACGTGAAATATCAAATTTGAAAATTATAGAGGTAGTTTTAAAAGGTGAAAAGGTAAAATGATGAGAGGAAAGGCATCTACATGCCTTGATGATGAAAAACATGCCTCGAAGGATAAAGAACCAAATGTTTGTAATGATTCAAAGTATTTTTAAACACTGGCAACTCTCGTTGTAAATTTGTTAAATTTGATGTTCGGTGAATCATGAGGAATTGTTGTAACAAAATTGATCCCTTGGCACATGCTTTGCTTGGAAAATAACGCTCCAATGTGGCAAGAGGTATTTAATGCATTTTGGAGAAATGCAAATGGTCGAAGTTGAAATCATGAGCAAATTTTGAGAGAGAGCTCATTTTTTTCTAAGAATCCTACCAAAGAACCAAGTTAATTTCTTCTATGTTGGATCTTCATGTATGTGATTTGGTTACAAGTATATAGCCATCACACAACTCTAATATTGTTCATGAAACTCTCCCCTGGCGATGAATCTAACAAGTTTTGAGTTAATCTATGTATTTTCTAGACAATATGATGTCTTTATCATTTTTAAATACTGCAAATAGTTTTCATTGTTCTTGTTGTAATCTTGCATTGAAAAGTCTTTAGAAATCACACAAATCTCATTTCTTGTTGATAATTTAGTGGTAATTGCAATCTCCTATTAAGAAGAGATTTCATCTAACAAAGAGATTTAAAATCACTTTACCTTCCTTGAATTGAGAGATTGCTTATAAGCCTTTTGGGGTACCTCGGGTGGTTTGATCAAGGATTTTTGTGATTAATTGAGTTCTTTACTTCAATATTTTGTGGTGAGTTCTAAAAATTTGTTTGAAGAGTGCAACACAGGCTTCCATTTATGCATCTTCTAGTTAAAAGAACATCCCGATTAATTGAAGCATTTTTTTGAAGCATTTTATTTGATAGTTATTCAAGTATTGTGGAGGTTGTCAAAGATCTGATATATCCAAGTTTGTCTTGTCAATACCCCACCAAAAAATCATTTGAATAACTAATCCTACCCATACTACCCATGCATTTCATTATGTGTCAACAAAGGAATCTAACCCATCTACAAAAATGCATAAAGCAAATCAAGATCATACCATGTCTATAGTATTCTCACCTTGTCTTGAAAAGATTTCAATCATTTAGTAGTGACATCTTTATTCAGTTTGAATAATGGAAAATTGATCATGTTTTCCCAAGGCCATCTCCATACAATATGCATAGTATTAGGATATATCCATCTCCTTCACAAAACCGAGGCTAATATAGGTTGTCTTACCTTGGTTGAAAGGCACAACCTAAAATAGTGAGGATTAGATCAAAATCCTTTCAAGGTGCTATCCATCTCTCCACAAATCTGAGTGCCAGTTAGATCACATCCTTGGCTACAAAATGACATACATCAAGATCTATCTTCCTTCAAGCTTCATGCCATATTTATGATGGTGCTCTCGACTAAAAAGGAGAACAAATTTGGTTACCAAAGACTTTTTGGCGCCGTTGCAGGGGACATGCTTAAGTATTTCAATATTTGGATCCACGATATTTGATGCATATTAAACCACTGGTAGAGTCCTTTGCAAATTTTGCATGTAAATACATTTTTGAAGCATCATTTTATAATCAGATTTGTAAGGATTAAGTGAAGATATAAGTTCTGCCTGTAATTTTACCAGTTTCCAGCAGTTGTTGCACTTCATTTGCATTTGTGGTTGATAGTTTCAAGAAGAAGGAAGGTCTGATTTGTAAAGTTTGGCAATATTTTCAGTGTTGGTAGATATTTGATAGAGTATTTTAGTGCATTTGCACAACTAGGGTGAAAGTCCTTAGTGGCGACTCCATGCTGATTTGATATTAATAAATACCAGTGCCTTGCCTTTCTGTCATTTATTTTTGTGTTGCTAATCTCTGCAAAACTAGAAGGAAGAAGATATCTCTTCCTTAGAGACTCTACTAAGAAATTGTTTTCATTCAAGGAACTCGAGATTGGAAGGGAGAAGAGTTTGGAAAATTGTTAAAGGTCGGACATCGGAAAAGATATATCCATTGGTGAGAGACATCAGCCTTTGGTAGAGGATTATTATTCTTCTTCAAGTGATTCTGATTCAGAAACCCTCTCATAATTTTTTTACTTATCTAGTGAAATTCCTTCATTGTACTTGGGTAAGTTCCTTCTCTAATCTACACATGTGTGTTTCAATCCTAGTAAAATTTTGTAATAAAATCAACATTTAGAGAATACTAGTCTTGTGAATAACATTCTTGAGCCCCAAATACCTTGCACTCCTCATTAGTTTTTGTCACCCCCAGGATCACCTCCACCAGACAATATGGCTCAGCCTAGATCTCCATTTGTTGTTAACACCTTTGGTCCCATAGATTTTAGAGGAATGAATGGTTACCATAATGTTGTCTCATAAGATGTCAGAAATAGGTTGCCAAAGTTCAAAGGTAACAATGCTATAATCGGTGATCAACATCTCAAACTTTTTGTTAACATGATGGAAGATTTTGAGATAGAGTTTGAAGATGTTTATATTAAATTGTTCATTCATACACTAGAAGAGGATGCTACAGACTCGGTACAAGGATCTTCCCGATAATTATATTAATTCATGGACTAAGATGAAAAATGCATTTAGGTTGTAATATGGTGACAAGACTGATCCTAGATTTCTCTTGTTTGAGTTTGAGAACATCAAGAAGAACCCCAATGAATCAGTCCATGACTTCAACACAAGGTTTAAAAAAACTTTGAGAAGGCTTCCTATTAGTTTGAGGCCTTGTGATGAGTCTTGTTTAATCAAATATGTAGATGCATTTGATAAGAAGGCAACCTATTACCTAAGAGACAAGAACCCTACCAATCTAAGACAAGCTTTCACCATGGAACTTCAAATTGAAAACAATATCAAAGCAATTGGGAAACCTCTTAAGAGATATGGTGTGAAGTTGATAAACCATGAAAAGCCTCAAGTTAGTAAGGTTTCTGATTTAGAAGAGGTTGTGAAAACTTTGGTAGGGGATGTCAAAGAAATCTCATACAAGTTAGCAAGATCTAAGAAAGGAATTGGGAAAACTTCATAAGGTCAGCCAAGAGCACAAAACCATGACATATTTTCCAATCATCCTAGAGGTGATCAAAGGGTAGATGATAGAGGAAAAGGACCCATGGGGTATGCAAATAGGAATCCTCGAGCACATGAAAGAAGAGTGTTATCTGATCCCTTAAATGCTAGGGTTGCTGCTATTGAAGAAGTTTCTTGATATTGATTGGTGTCATAGGTGTTTTCTACCCCATCCTCCATGTGAAGTGGACCAGTAAGAAGGTGAAGCTAATAATGATGATGGTACTGATGATGATATTTGCATGATGGGTTGTTCTTCAAGCTCACAAGGAGGAGTAACATCTACTGAAGTAATAAGTGCTAGGACTGCTGCTACCTTTTGGGATTGCATCAAATAGGTACAAGTCTTTCTTCCCCCTCATACTCTTGAAGTTGATGTAGTGCAAGCTTTTGAAATTCCTAACAATGACTTTAAATACTTAAGATCCTTGATGATTAAGAAGTATGATGGTGGTATTCATTCGGAAGAAGATAGAAAATGGTTGATGAATGATTTTGTAGCTCAAGAGAAATATTATAACACTAGAAGAAAAGTTGTTAAAGGAGTTGGGCCTCAAGACAAACCTAAAACACCCTTGCTCACAAGCATTCGAAAATAAGCTCTGTTGTCCACACCAAAAGCTCTCATGTAAAAAAATTACAATCCTCCTCATGACCAAGCTGCCAAAATCTTTTGCCATCTAATGAGTCTTCTTGTCTCCCTTCCAATACTATTTTTCCAAAGAGTGTTCCCTATGAATAGCCCAAACATTGAGCCAAATCAAAGTGAGTGTTGTGATCATTGAGTTGTTTATAATTCTTGAGCATAAGAAGAGAGCATTTTAGTAATTGGGATTAAAGGAGGAAAATATTAGTCCAAAAATAAATGTAAATGTTGTTGAAACTCCTCCTCAAATCATTGTTGACATTGAAATACCACCATTAGTAGAGGATCTTGGAGAGACACTGAGGTATACTTGGGGACATCCTTGGTGGATTCCCAATTGAATGTTGATCCATTCTTCACAACTTTGATCATAAAGGATAGGCTACTTCACAATTGTATGTTTTATTCCAGTACATCATGTAATGTCATGCCTCTAGAAGTCATGAATGAGTTGGATATCAAAGTGATAACAACCTATGGGAAGTGTACTATCATGGACTCAAGAGAAGTGCCGGTTGTTGTTCTATGAAGGGTTTTGTTGTGTATCTTGCATCTTATCCCGGAGGAATTTAAAATTGGATGTTGTGATTGTTGATTGCCCTGCCAAATGGGGTATGTTATTATCAAGAAAGTGGGCTGAAAGTGTTGGAGGGAGTGTCCAAATGGATATGTATTTTTCCACCATTCCCATTGAGGGCAGCCTTGTCAAGCTCTATGGAGAAAAGAAAATGTTGCATCTAATTGAAGACCCAAACAATGCTTCTTATGAAGTATTATTTGCTGATGTTGATGTTGATAATTACATTGGTTTTGCTGATGGAAAAGAACACAAAATGGATTAGTCAAAGTTCCTTGAACAACTATGTTCTCCTTGGACCTTTCTATTTGATGGAGCTTGCTCCAAATTTGGAAATGGTGTTGGTGTAATTTTGATTTCTCCTAGCTTGGAAGAATTTGCTTTTTCCTTCAAGCTTAATTTTGAGTGTACTAACAACATTTATGAGTATGAAGCCTTATTGTTAGGTTTGATAATTGCATGGAAGTATGGTGTCAATGGAATCATTACAAAGGGAGATTCGAGCTAGTTGTCATACAAATAAGAAAACTTTATGCTACAAAAAATCAATGGATGAAGAAGTATAAACATGCAATTTGGGATCTAATTGAGATGTTTGATTCTTTCAATATTATGCATCATGAAAGAAGTATGAATGCTACTGCTGACAAGTTGGCATGTTGGATTCAAGATTTGGAGATTGCACCATTTCACCTTATTGTGAGTACAATGTTGAAGTGTTAACTAGGCCAGTTGTCCCTGATAAAATAAAGCATTGGAAAGTGTTTGATGATGATGCTCTAGTGTAAAAGTTCTTGCAAAATCAAGGTGAGTTTTAGATTAGCATATTGATTGGGAACCAATGATGTGTATGACTGAAGGAAGAGAGACTCTGTTTGGAAAATATATTATCCAATTGAAAACTAACACCATTCCTAGAGGCCTTGTTGCTCTTGAGTCAAATTTCAATAATGCTGATTGCATTATCAATAGAAACATGTCTACCTCAAGGGATGTGGAAGAGCATGACTTGGGAACAAAGGAAAAACTAAGAAAAGTTTGGTTGGGCAGCAGTTTAAACAAGGAAGAAAAATAATCCTACCTCCAATTGTTGAAGAAATATCAAGACTGCCTTGCTGGTCATATTCAGAGCTGAAAGCATATATAGAAGACTTATTCCAACATGAGATCCCTCTTGAGAAAAATGCCAAACCATTCAGATAGAAGAAAAGACCAATTAATCCACTCCTCTATAAAAATGCAAGATGAATTGAAGAAGCTGAAGGAGGGAGGGATCATTCAGCCCACAAGGTATTCATCTTGGGTTGCAAACCTTATGTCTAGTCGAAAGAAGAATGGAATATTAGACTTTGTGTAGATTTCAGAAATTTGAATAAATCTTCATTAAAAGACAATTATTATTTTCCAAACATGGAGAACATGCTACGATTAGTGACTAGATATGAATTGTTGTCCATCTTGGATGGTTTCTTTGGCTACAATCAGGTTGTTGTCAAGGAGTCAGAAAGATTTAAAACTACCTTTACCACTCCTTGGGGAACATATGTTTATGTGAGAATGTATTTTGGTCTCATGAATGTTGGGGCTACTTTCCAAAGAGAAATGGATGTTGATTTTGCTAGTTACATAAATGACTTCATTGCAGTTTATTAGGATGATGTGACTGTGTTTTCAAGGAGTAGAAAAGATCACTTGCAGCATTTGGAAAGGATGTTGATTAGATGTAGAGAGTTTGGAATCTCTCTCAATCCAAAGAAGTGTCACTTTGGGGTGCAAAAGGCCAAGCTTCTTGGTCATATTGTTTCAAAGGCTGGTGTCATGATTGATTTGGAGAGAATAGAAGCAATCAGCAAGGTGCCAATTCCAAGAACAAAGAAGGGCATCTAATCTTTCTTTGGGTAAATCAACTTCATTAGAAGGTTTGTGTCAAATTTTGCTGAGTTGACTCTTCCTATCACATGCATGTTAAAGAAAGATCAAGTTATCAAATGGGAAGAGGCTGTTGTTCAGGATTTTGAAGGAATCAAGGAGGCACTTAAACATGCACCTATCTTAGCAGCTCCAAATTACAAGAAGCCTTTCCAAATCTTCTCCTTTGCTTCTGAGAATACTATTACATCTATTTTTCTCCAAAAGGATGAATATGGGGCTGAGATGCCTATTGACATATTTAGCAAGGCTTTACAAGTTGTTGAGTTAAAGTATACAATCATGGAAAAAAAAACATTTGCCTTAGTGAAAGCAACACAGGTTTTCAGGCCTTATATCTTAAGTTCTAAAGTTGTTGCTGATGTTCCCCACACCATAGTAAAATACATCTTATCAGAGATGGAAATCTCAAGCAAAAGATGTAGATGGGTGAACAAACTATAGGAGTATGATATGGACATCCAAACCACAAAGCTAGTAAGAGGTTTGGGTCTTGCTAAGCTCATGGTTGAGAGAAACTTGCAGACTGTGGAAGTGAATGAAGTAGAGGAGGAACGGAAAATGTTCTTGGGAAATTGGTGAGTTCTAAGAGGTATAGGGATATAATCTTTTACCTTAGACACCTATGTTGTCCTGATCATTTAAATAAAAATTAGAAAATATCCCTCAAGTGGCTTCTTAAAAAATACATCATCATTGACTTTGGGCTAGCTTGGAAGAACCACGAAGGTGTCCTCTTCAAATGTATAACTAAAGATGAAGCTCCCAAAGTAATTGTTGATTTCCATGGGGATTTTGTTTTTACAACACACAAGGTTTTGAGGTTACACTAATCTCTTGAAGGCTGATTTTTGCTGGAAGGGTTACAACACACAAGGTTTTGAGAGCTGGTTATTGGTGGCCTAATCTCTTCAAAGATGTAACCATGCTGATTAGAAAATGTGAGAGTTGTCAAAGTTTCTCTGAAGAATGAAAGCTTCAGGCTCCCTTCCTTTGCAGCCAATATCAATTGAAGCTCCATTCAAACAGTGGGTGATGGACTTCATTGGTAAGATTTTAGACCCTTCTAGTGCTAGACATAATTGGATCCTTGTAGCCACAGATTACTTCACCAAGTGGGTGGAGGAAATCCCCACCAAGAAAGCAACACACCAAGTTGTTATGGACTTTTTGTTGAATAATATCATATGCAGATTTGGTGTGCTAGTCAAGATTGTGGTTGATAATGCCATGTGTTTTAGAGCTAAACCTTTGATGGCAATGTGCAAGGAGTATGGAACCAATCTGAATTATTCTTCAAACTATAACCCCCAAGGGAATGGACAAGTTGAGTCCAGCAATAAGAATTTGTTAAAGATCATTAGGAGGACCTTGGAGTTGAACAAGAGAAAATGGGGTGAACAACTGAAATTTGCAGTTTGGGCTGATAGGATCACCACCAAGAGAGCTACTTGGTAAGATCCCATTTGAGTTAGTGTATGGAACTCAAGCTCTGCTTGCCCTTACATCTGTAATTATCTTCACTTCAAGTTGTTCAACAACTTGAAGATCAAGAGTTCAGTCCATATGAAGAAAGGATTAATCAGATTGTGGAGTTAGATGAAGAGAGAAGAGCATCCCATCAAAGGCATGTCAGATTTAGAGAGAATTTGAAGAGATTTTTTGATAAGAAGGTCACTCCTAGAGCCTTCAATATTGGAGATCTGGTTTTGTTATGGGACATCATAAATGAAGATAAGGGTAAGCATGGAAAATTTGATGCATTATGGATCGGCCCTTACTCCATTGATATCAGAATTGGTGAGAATACTTTTTTCTCAAAGATTTAGATGGGGAATTACTTGAATTGCCTGTTAATGTCAGGCATCTGAAGCATTTCTTGGATTAATCCCCAAATTTTAGGTATGCACAACTTGTACAATGTATAATGTTTGGTTTTCACTCTGTTTTTGGTGTTTTGTTGGTTTGTGGTTTTCCTTGCTGTGTGGCAGCCATTTTTGTTAGGTTCTTAGCTAGTTTTTGGTGATTTTGGCTCTTGAATCCTTTTCCCAATGGATTGTTTGGCACTTGGTCTACTTATTGTTCTTTTGGAACTCACTGGGAGTGCCCATCCTCGAGATGGAGCTGATGTTGGTGCCCATTTTGATCCTTTGCTATTTTGATCTAAATGTTCCTTTGGTTTGCATGCTTTGTAGCATTTTTCTTCGATTTTGGTGGTCTGAAAACTTTGTTCTCCAGGTTAAATGCTTTCAAAATGCTCACAAACTCATTTTCATTGCTCCATTTAAAAGAAATCTCCAAGTTTGCTATGAACGTGCCCTAAATTTTTCAAATCCATGGGCTTTACCATTTTTCTATGTTTGCCCAATCATGGAGTGTTAAAATTGATCGATTTATGCTTACTTTCCTCAAAAAACCTATGGCCATGGTTGTAAAATGTTTAAAAAATCCTTCCATGTGCCCTTTGATAAAAAAATCCTTCACCCATGAAGAAAAAATCAATTTTAGAAGTCACTGGAAAACTCTGTGTTTTTTTACGGTCATACGGGTGGCATTTGACCATCAAAATCAAGTTTAAACGACGTCTCCTATGTGGTCGCTCTTGATTGGACAAGGATCGAGGGTTTCTATAAAGAACATAGCCATTTTTAGCTTTGGGAAAAAAATCAAAATTCTCCCCGCAACTCCGCTATGGGACATGTGTCATGTTCCTATGCCAAGGTAGGATGGAGGGTGGTGGAAGACTTAGGTAAATTTTGCCTTTTGGGCGAAGGGAATAAAAGTCCAAGAAAATCCTATGGGTCTGAATGGAGCGGGGAGGACACATGGTAGTGTGGGGCAAGGCGGGGAAAAGCGAGCTTCGAGAGGTTTTGAATTTTTTTTGCCTTTGGAGGCAAAAATGTTAAAGTGATGAAAAGGTCCACATGCCCGTTAAAGTTAAATGCGATGTTCGCATTTTTCTCAAAAATGGAAAGGCGGAGTTTCAAATTTTGGGGAAATTTGGAAATCATGTTTTTTTGGGAAAATGGGTTAAAATTGCAAAAGTGAAGTGTGCCTCAGCCCAATCAAGTTGAGACACATGGCCAAATTTTGAAAAGTCAAAAGGGAGCGTGGGCCACCGTTGAGTTTTAAATTTTTCAAATTTTGTGAAGGAGGTATGAAGAAAATGGAGAATCTTGTCCCCGCAGGTGAATCGGTGATGGACACATGGCAAGGGAGAAATTGGAGGCGCGGGCCCGTGGGGTAAAACGTGAAAATTTTCCATTTTTATTAAAAAATTTGGAAAAGTTAAAAATGATCCAAATTTGATTCCCAATCATATTTTGACACGTGGAGGGCCCAGATTGAAGGATAAAGAGCAGCGATTAAGGGCAACAGCTGCATTTCCATTCTTGGCCTCCATTTTTTTCCCAGAATCTTGGAATCATGAATTTTGCATCAAATTTCATCAATTTTTTGGTGAATTGATGTCGTTTTGGCTTTCTAGGATCATTAGAATTGGTTTCATAGCTTAATTTGCAGATTTGAGGTGTTTTTGAAACATAGTTTTTCCCTAATCTGTCCCAAACATGTGAAATATCAAATTTGAAAGTTGTAGAGGTAGTTTTAAAAGGTGAAAAGGTAAAATGATGAGAGGAAAGGCATCTGCATGCCTTGATGATGAAAAATGTGCCTCTAGGAAGGATAATGATCCAAATGTTTGTAATGATTCAGTATTTTTAAACACCGACAACTCACGTTGTAAATTTTTCAAATTTCATTTTCAATGAATCATGAGGAATTGTTGTAATAAACTTGGTCCCTTGGCATATGCTTTTCTTGGAAAAGAAGGCTCTAATGTGGCAAGAGGTATTTAATGCATTTTGGAGAAATGAAAATGGTTGGTAAGTTGAAATCATGAGCAAATTTTGAGAGAGAGCTCATTTTTATGAGAAACCTACCAAAGATTTAGGTTAATTTCTTCTATGTTGGATCTTCATGTATGTGAGTTGGTTTAAAGTGTATAGCCATCACACAGCTCTGAGATTGTTCATGAAACTCTCCCCTGCTGATGAATCTAACAAGATTTGAGTTAATCTATGTTTTTTTTGGGCAATATGATGTCTGTTATCATTTTTAAATACCTATAAATAGTTTTCATTATTCTTGTTGCAATCTTACATTAAAAATTCTTTAGAAATCACTCAAATCTCATTTCTTGTTGATAATTTAGTGGCATTTGCAATCTCCTATTCAGAAGAGATTTCATCTTACAAAGAGATAAACAGATTTAAAATCACTTTACCTTCCTTGAATTTAGAGATTGTTTGTAAGCCTTTGTGGGTACCTTAGGTGTGTTTGATAAAGGATTTTGTGTTTAATTGAGTTCTTTACTTCAAGATTTTGTGGTGAGTTTTCAAAGATTGTGTGAAGAGTGCAACCTATGCTTCCATTTATGAATCTTACGGTTGAAAGGACATCCCGATTATTTGAAGAATTTTATCTAATAGTTGTTCAAGTATTGTGGAGGTTGTCAAAGATCTGATATATCCAAGTTTTTCTTGTCAATCCCCCACCAAAAAATCATCTGAATAACTAATCCTACCCATACTACCCCTGCATTGTATTGTGTGTCAACAAAGGAAATATGACTCTATAAAAATGCATAAATCAAATCAAGATCATACCATGTCTATAGCACTCTCAGCCTTTTCTTGAAAACATTTCCATCATTTAGTAGTTACAACTCTGTTGATTTTGAATAATGGAAAATTGATCATGTTTTCCCAAGGCCATCTCCATACAATATGCATAGTATTAGGATATCTCCATCTCCTTCACAAAACAGAGGCTGCAATATAGGTTGTCTTACCTTGGTTGAAAGGCACAACCTAAAATAGTGAGGATTAGATCAAAATCTTTTAAGGTTCTATCCATCTCTCCACAAATATGAGTGCCAGTTAGATCTCATTCCTGGCTACAAAATGACATATATCAAGATCTATCGCCTTGAAGCTTCATGCCATATTTCGATGGTGCTCGAGGACTAAAAGGAGAACAAATTTGGGTACCAACAGAGTATACCAAAAGGAGTGTCTCTTAATTTTGAACACTTTCCTAGTTTATATCATGACCTGAATTTTACCATAAATTTCTCAATTTTACTTATTTTTAAATTTAGTCTATTATGGTTTTTAACATAGTCATCTCAATTAACGTGTTCAAATAATAGGTGTCCTCTTTTATAACTCATAAACAACCAATGGCCCAATGGTTACATATTTTTTAATAGACAAGTGTTTATGTGATTAATTTCCTCTAACCTCCACCGATAGTATTTTTGCCTATGTGGGGGTTACAATCCCACATTCTTCATGGATTGGGTGGTCAGCGGGTTTAAAATAGGCATGGCCGGTGAGGTGATTTGGAGAAAGATGCTTTTCTTGGGCCATGTTTTATGGTTGGTATTGAGGTTTGAGCCAAGTTTGCGATGCCACGTTGTGTGGAAGGTCGAGATATGGCTAACTTGAGCGGTGTAGACGTTGGTTGGGGCTAAGTTGAGATGGTCGACGACATGTGTTGGCTCACCGAGATGGCCCGACCATAAGTAGTATTCCATATATAGAGGAGGAGGTGAGTTGGGCCTGATTTTTGTTGGGCTGATAGGATGGTTGAGGTGGTAGGTCGACCGAGCTGGTAATAATTTCTCGACAATTTCCCCAACTAAGTCGTCATGTGCAATAGATAGCCTAATTACACTACATGGAATACATCCCACATTCACCATTTTTGGACTAATAAAGCACTTAAATAAAAAAATTCATATAGTGATATGAATAAATAGATGAAAAGGTACCCCTCTACACAAAAATATTGTGTCGACCCTAGTGAGGGCCCACAACAAGTAAATAGTGGGGCCCACCCATCCGATAACGTGATTTGAAGAATAGAGGAATTTTATTTTTTTTCCTCAATATCTAATTACCACTTTTCATTGTGTAAATGTTCCACATGGTGAGTGTGCATGCGTCAATGTCATTTTGAACATGGGAAAAATCACTTATTTTTTGCCATATTGCCAAAAACTTCAGCGTGTGATAACTTCACGTATGCGGCCTCTATTTTCACCATTCATGATAGCACCCAAATATCCCGATCTATTGTTCCATACTATAGTTATCTTGGGAGATTTAGGGAAAATTTTCCACTAAATTTGATCTCTCGGATCATTGTGTGAACAAATAGGTTGTGTGTGCAAGAAATAATGAACGAGATATATCTAGGGATATCATGACCAAGTTGAACAATTTTGGACTAGTGCAAAGGAATTGTATAAACTATGTTGATGTAAGACATGAATTACAAAATTGAGTGTCTACATTTTCCCCTTTAACTATGGAATTTAAAATTTCATGCTTAAAGGAAAAGTCTTATGAGTGTGTAGACACACTTAGTATTCAATCGAAAACCTTTTTCTTGTATTAGGTTTTTGTTATTCATTTTGGTAAGGATTTGTACCTGCAAAGAGAAGAGTGTGGTCAATGTCCATATTATAGAAAATAGAAATTTAACTTGATATCTTAGAATTTGATGTGAAAATAACAATATATAAAATTTAAAAATAAAAAAGGAAAGACTATACACCTTATTATTTTTCAAGAAAGGGGAGAGAGTACTCCCTCTACTATTTCCATAGAGACTTGTTGAACTTTGTTATTAGAGCTAGTTATAAGGACTTAGGGGTGATCAATCCCCAAGTGGAATGTGCCAAGGATAATAGAAATAAGTGTAAATGCACATCGCATGGTGAAGAGAACTATATGGGGAGAATTCTAGTTTCTTTAAATTCCTCTACAAAACATGAGAAATGGGAATTCTAGCTTATAAGAATCTTAGACACCTCGATATTTCCCAAGGCCCATAGATAAGTTCCACTACAAATGAATATGAAACTAATTTATTTTTAAATTATGAAAAATTTATAAGGAAAATGCTAGCTTTCACATATCTAATGTGCCACCATAATATGACCTATACCATGACTCTTATAATCAAACTTGAGTAAAAATATTGTAGATGTTATTGAGAAACTATACCAACTACAAAATTTATTGAATCTTCCCCTAGGACGGAAGCGTATGGAATGGGCCATGGTTTTCGTACACTATTGTCCCTATTATACATTTTGGTCTGTGTTTATTTCTTAACCCAAGTCTATTTCTTAGCCACTTTACGAGTTTTTGTAATTTCTACTTATGTACATGTTATTTTATTTCCTAGTTATGATATTTTGTGAGGATGAAATATCAATAGATGGTTGCCCCCTTATGTGGGGCATGTGAGATAGAGCAATGTGAATGCGTCCCAAATAGGATTACCTATAGCTAATGGGCACATGTGTTGTAGGATTCTTGGAGAGGGAAAAGTGGAGTGCACATGGCATATACCATGGTGCATACATAATAGTATAATAGAAAGTTTAGAAAAGTGTTAGAGACAAGAAATAGAAAAATAACACATTAGTTATAAGAAAAAGCATATAAAGACACACAAGTAAAATAGTAGTGGAATACAATATATTGCATATATGGGACACCACTATAGATGTGACAAGACAATCAAGGAACTCAATGCCAACAAGAAACAAGAAAGTAGCACATGTCATTAACTAGAAATATAAGTGAAATCATAGATTAATCATATAAAACAAGAGATATGCCATAGAGTGAAAATGATTCTTAGTTTTGAAGTGACATGCAAAAGATATACTACACATGAAGGACCCATAGAATGTTATATAAGTAAATAGTATGACACAATGTACATGTATTGAGTAAATGAGGTAAGAGGAAGTAAAGTAATAAATATTGGAATGATAACACCTATGTGTAAGAAATTGTAAAGTAGATGCCCCTAGTTGGTATAGAACAACTAGTAAAGAGTAGTGTCAAGCATCGTACATCGTCTAAGCATCTCTATGTATCCTAGATTCAACTAAATGTACCACGTGAACACACGTGTATAGAAAAATTATATAACATACTATGTATCAAGATAACATGATAAGTAAAGTGCAACATGAAAATTATAACCATGCCAAAAAAAACCAAGAAAGAGAAATGTAATTTTTTTCATTTTTTTAGCATATTTAAATGTTTTTTTAAATATTTGATTATTTTTTAATTTTTAGGACCCTTGAAGGCATAGATGAAAACATATTCTCTCAAGAGAACGAATACCGATCTAAGAATGCAATCGGAGAGGGAACTATATAGATTTTTAGTGTGTTTGATGAATATAGAGTATGTAATTAGATATGGGAACAAGCTACCCTCTTAGGTGTGTACATGTGAAAAGTGAGGTTTAGGTGTATAACCAATCCCTCAACAATAAATTTTAACTTGTAGAAAAGTGTGTCATCATGAAATGGGGGAGTTGAATTCCCGAGTGTGAGCATCATAAGAAATAATCAATCGTATCATCCGAGTTTGGGTACAAGCATATGGGGTGTCATATGTATAATATATTAAATGGTTATGGTGCCCATAGAAGAATCGTTACATACACATTTGGTACATGTCCACAAAGATATTCCTCACCGGTGTAAGTGTAAACAAAAAATCATGCACATTCGGTAATTATATAGTGTTTATTGCATAATACTATTCGTATGATATCTCATCTTGCAATCTAACCTCATCACCTAAACCTTACAATTATTTGTTAATTACCTTGTAATTGATAAATCCACATCACCTTACCTACCACCTCATTTTGCCACCTCATCATGACCTAGCCCTAACCTAAACTAACCTAATTAAGACCTATAACTTGGTCCACATCTACACCCATGACTAAGGACCCCTTTCTTTTAAAACCGACCTTCTAGTCACTTGACCAAGCCATGGATCTCTCGGGAGAAAAGGGGAAGGTGGGCTATTTTACTAAAAATAGCCTACTTTTTCCTCACCGTGCGATGCAGGTTCTACTCGACCGCCGTCGGTTACGTAACCGCCATCGGTTCCTGTAAATGGGCTCCCGAAACCAAAATCAAGGGTGGAAGGATTTTGAATCAACGAGATCATTTGGGAGTGATCAAGAGAGTCAGATCTTCACTTGGCCAGAGCGAGAGGAGTGGAGAAACCCGAAAGAGTTTGCGTGCAAAGGAGATCAACTTGCATCTTCGTCAAAAACCAGTAAGTCACATCTTGCATGTCCTCTGTTATAACATTTCTTATGCTTTTTGAATCACAGTCCTCATAAATCCATTCCTGAATCCACTACCCAGCGTGCCATTGCATCTAACTATCATTCATCTACCTCTCATCACCTTATTTCCTAATATCACCTATATTACTGACCTTACAAACAACCTACAACCACCCCACAAAACAACCAACCTTCAGATCTTAGACCATACCGATATCGGTTATCAGTAACCGGTATCGGTTATCCTGACTATAACCAAAAACCAGCCTTTCCCCTACCCAGTTCAACGAAGCAATTTAATTGATATCTTACAGTCTTTTGTGTTAATTCATATTAGCGAGAGGCCGACCACCTTCGAAAGGAAGTTTTATATTTCTGGGCCCAAGGCGGTTCCCTCATTTATTGTCTAATCAAAATCGTGTGGTCTTGTGTTCTTATTTGCAGTAGTCCTTCCAGAGACAAAAGGAGTTCTTCATGCATCAACTTTGATCTTTCTCTACGATACGCGCGCACACCATCTCGACGTTCAACAGGTATTCCTCCTAGCCCTAACCTTATCTGTTTCTAAAAGGAATGAAACATTTCGAGTGAAACATTTTGGCACATTTTGCACGCTGAGGTGGGACCCATTTTGGGTTTCTTTCTTTCTTGCTTGCTTTCATATAGGGAGTATACTTGCTTTTTTTCTTCTTCTAAAAAGATATTCACAAGGTTTTATATTATTTTGATAAAAGAACTTGCTTTGCTTTTACATCTCGCATTAGTGAAAGTCATCTCTTTTGCTTCATCGAATATCATTTTCGATTTGGGTTTAAAACACGTGCATTGCATTACTGCTTGCTGTTTTCAATTCTAGTGAACATAGATTAAGTAACAGGTCATACACGTGGGGGTGATATCCACGGTATTGACAAGAAATTAATCTTACTTTCACTTGCCTGACACATCCGAATCACTTCACAATTAACACAACAGCTCAAACACCCCCTTTTCCGGTATTCCTCACTTTGATTGAGGTAACCTTATAAGCCAAAACAACTTGACATTTCCCCTAAGTCTTTTGTTTAGGATTGACATCGTTCCGCGTCTAAAGGCATAAGCCCACAATAATTAAAATTAACCCTAGGGTTAGTCTCTGGATTTGCGTGTGCATCTTGCTTGTTTTTAGTTCTGTTTTCTTTCTCATACCCTATCTTCTGTGATCAATAATTGGACAAGTATACTAAACGTTGTTAAAAATCAAATTAGCAGCCTTTTATATCTTGTTAGCCCAGACTTCTTACCAGACATCGGTTACGACCGCGTCGGCTATATAGTATAACCGACATCGGTTACGAGACCGATATCGGTTACTGTCTTTCCCAATTCCTGACAAACCAACAACCTACCAATTTCACCAGTCTGAGTTTGTTTCTATTCCTGACAGATTGAAACCCTACTGTGAACTCCTGTCCATGGTTGTTATCACTCAAAGCAAGCCACCGCCATGGTTTCACATGCTTGCTCTGTTTCTTTGCTGAATCACCCCCTTCACATTGCAGTGGGAATCCTACGGATACCGGCGAGGTTCCTAAAATTCTGTGGGAGATAAGGACTTTGCCAAGTTTACGGATGCTAATTCTAGCGTTGTCTGATACTATTTGTCTCATACCCACGACCGTACACACTTTGATGGTCAGCTCCTTGTTAGTATGCCTATTAGTATAGCTGCTCATTTAGCTCCCACTCCGCTTTGATAACACCGCCTTGCTTCTGCATCTCTAGCCCCGTCTCCCGATCCGGCGGCTTGAGAGGTTCATACGACTCGAGTTGGCTTTCCGTTGGTTAATCTTGGACCCCACATATCATTACCACTGTTGCCCCTACCTCATCTCTCTTGCAGACTGCTCCGTTCATGACTTGCTCTCTGCCACCTATCCACACTAGCTTTCCTTCTCAAGCTCCGCCTACCTTTTCTTTCCCATACACGTATCCAGTAACCTCAACATCTTATATGGGACATCCCTATTCGATCGCCTCAACATATTCATCCTCCATACCTTATCAACACTTAACCCCACCATTGTCCAGCGGAGGCCCTTGGCCCAATTTGCCTCCGTTTACCACAATCGCACCATCATCTCATCCAACCACGGATTTCATTAAACAAATGATGGACAAAATGCAAAACCTGGAGGCTTCTGTTTCAGGAAGTCGTAGCGCCTTGACATACGAGCAAGTTTGTCGGGAGCCTATTCACCCGTCTGTCCCCCTTCATTCGTATCCTCCTCAATGGGAATTACCAAAATTTACCCGTTTTAACAGTAAAGAGGACCCTCAACAACACTTGCGATCATTTAGACATGCTTGTTATTTGATTGCTCATGATGATGCCTTGTTACTCCGCACCTTTCCCATGTCCTTATCAGGACCCGCCTTGGAGTGGTACAGTGCTTTAACCCAGCACTCAATCTTCTCTTTTAACCAACTAGCCCAATCTTTCTTGGATCATTTCTCCATTAACATTGCCAAGAAAGTATCTATCACTGACCTTTATGCCATCAGACAATTCGAAGACGAATCTATCGCGATTTCGTTGGACGATGGCGGGGCCTTATCAACCAACTTACATATGCCTTGCCTCAGGTTGAACTTATCGAACTTTTTACGCGGGCATGTGCTAAGCACATTTCTCCTACTCTTCAAATTCAAACTTTCCACACATTTGATGAGGCCTTTACCATGGCTCGGAAACTAGAAATTCGAGCCTTAGAAGAAGAGAAATTGCGGTTGCGCAACAAAAACCCCAATTTCCGAACTCCATTCCACCAACAAACCTAACACCACCATCCTCACCCATCGACCGCTTCTTCGAATCAAAGGGGCCGTGCACGCGGTGATGGTCAAATCCCAACCACCGTCTAATACCCACCAAAACCACTTATAAGTATAAAGCGAGAACCCATCAACTACACTCCTTGGGAGAAACATATGGTGTGATATTGGAAAAATTGCTCAAAGCGGGAGCCATTACCTTACCTCTGTTAAACCTCACTCGGGTTTGATTCTACCCGCGCTATATACCTTCTGAGTACAAAAAAAATGACTTACGTAACTTTCACCGCGTAAAGGACATAGTCATGAAAAGCTGCAAAATGTTGAAAAACATAGTGCGGGAAATGGTTGTGCGGGTGATATAACCCTCGATAATCCTAATGCCCTACTGCTTGCAAATTTGAAAATCTTCAACAAACCATTCCCAAATCACTCGTCCAACGATGCGTAAACCGGGATATCTTAGGCCAGAGAGTGTTCATGAGATCCATGCGGTCTTCGACTCCCGGCCAAAAGCCTCTATCGAGAAAATTTTGAATCAAGCCTCTCCACTAACACGGAGTCCGAACCTCCTTTACCACCATCAAGCCAAAGCGAAATCATTCCTTTACCCATAAAAGAGTTAAGCGCCCAGACTTCTCTTCTCATCAATGAGTCTTCTTATACCACTTCCCTACTGAGAGCTGAATGGATGTTATCTAATCTATCTATTTCCCAAACTTCTCCTTCTACCTCTCTTGCTTGCCTGAGAGGAAGGTCGCCACTCCTTTTGACATCCTTAGGCGAAATCTCTTGCCAGACATCACCAAATTCTTTAACCATGACAGATCCTCTCGAACATGCCCTCTTACCTATTAGTTCTTCATCGCCTAAATCTTTTCAAAGACCGGTCGACCTCTTAACATCTATTGATACAGTGCCTCATCTACCCCCTGTATCACACCCACAGTGGATTGGAATCACAACCCACCTTTCTTCCGTACAAAATTTACAATTCACACCTGAAGACTGTCATTCTCCAGAGGATAGACGAATCCTGTGGGAACGTTTGAGTACCCCCTATTCTACTCAAATGCAGATGACCGATCCAGACACCTCTACCATATACCCTAAGTGTTTACAGAAACTCAAAATGCCTATGTCCTCATTCTCGTCCCCCGTATCTATACCAAGTATCCCATCCACCTCTATTAACCCAACTAAATCTTCCCCTACACTTGGGACCTCACCAATACCCAGTCTCACACACCCGCCTAAGCGACTAGATTTATCCAAAAATAAAGCCGCCCCCCCACCTAGGAGACAAACTCAACCAGTGCCTCTATCACAATCAAAACCATCATCGTCACACCTACCTTCCATATTGGGACCTCATCCTTCCACCTTGCATCAATATATCATACCTCCTGTGTTTTCTTCAAAAGCGACCTCGCCTTTACTGCACCTATCGAGAGATCTAAGGGTATATCAACATTGTCACCCCACATATCCTGTCCACCCATCAACCCTAAACGAACTCCATCATCAAAGGATTTATTTTACTGTCACTCCCCTTTCTCAGTGGTTGTTTCCCTTACCACGTCATCATAACCTCATCATCTAACCAGTGAATATAGCTCTGCGCCCGAAACCACGTTTAGTGAAAACCACGTGTCACACCCCTCGGCTAAACCACCACCGTACGAACCAACCACGCCCAAACATTACAAAACCCGCATGAAAAACAATACCCTCATCCTCCTCCGATTTTGACCCACTCAAAGGATCTTACGCCAAAATCCTTGCTATGTTGGTGGAGAATGCGACCATTTCCTACCCCCACTTAGACCTTATGACCCGTCTAAACCTCGACCTATAGGTTATGATGAGTCTAAAATCTGCGCTATCACACACACCCGGGACATGATGTGGAGAGATGCAAAGCTTTAAAAACCATCCTTCGTCGAGTCACCTCTCCCGGATCTGAGGTTAAGAAAGACAACTTACGAAGGGAGAGACCTTTAGCTTCATTCCCTCTCTATACCATCTATCCCCGCCTCACCAAGATCTATCATTATTCTGACCCCACCTCTTGAAGACCATGATTTATCCCACCATCTTCTCATCTCGGGTTTACGAGATTAATATGATTAGTGTTCTTTACTCGAGCGCGAGAAAAACAACGAGAAAGCAAAAGAAAGCACACATGCGTCCTCTCTTTCTCCATCCAGCATCCTGATTGCACCACCACCCAAAGTGGTTATTCGTGGACCCACTTACCCCATCTCTAATGGAGTTGCCCATCGAGCCATGATCAAACAGCTTCACCAATCACCCGTAAAAATGACACTATATGATCTCATTCGGACTTACGAATCCCATCGACAAGCTCTCGTTGAAATTCTTGAGGATCGAGGTCTTACCTAATGAAACCACTGCTGTTGCCTCCATTCTAACACCCGATCACGTTGCTTCTCTCACCCAAACAACCCACTTGCCCCACCATACATGCAACAATGACAAGCGGCGATCGGTTTCTCTGAAGATGAAATTGTTGACTTTGGTACAGAAGATCCTGACCCTGCCCTTTTCATCTCAGCTTACGTCCGGGACATTCGGGTACGTCGTGTTATGATTGATGGGGGCTTAGCCTAAACATCATCTCTTGAAAGCCTTCCAACAAATGAATATCCCTTCTACAGCTACATGTGTGCCAATCCCATCATGTTGCGGTCATTGATGATGCTATTACCTCTACCTTAGGCACCGTGATCCTCAACATTCGGGTAGGACCACGTACTTTACCCGAACTCTTCTATGTCCTTGAAGGAGAGTTCGATATAACATATTGCTAGGTCGCCCTTGGATCCGGGCTATGGGATGCGTTCCCTCAACATTACATAGATGCATAAAATTTGAGTACGAGGGAAGTCCTACACCAAGTAAAAGCTGATCCTCCCCCTTTAAAACCTGCATATGTTATACCGCCCTAACGATGTGCTTATACCAATCAAGACACCCATACATTCAACCCACCATCCTCTTGAATGTACCTCAACCATCCACCTCAACCGCACCTCGCCTTGGTGATGAAACCACCGTCGCAAAAACCACTTCCCTTCCATGACTAACATCCCAACCATGAGATCCCTTAGTAGATGTTTTTCAACGCCTTCTGTTTGGGGGAGTATCGCCTATAACGTTAGTTCTTTCCATACCCCACGGGAATACGGACAGTACATGCACATCCTACCTATGACCGTCGTGTGGGGAAGTAATCTCTTACGGACCACCCCATTGCCGCACCAACCTAACGTATGGGGGTGTTGGCGCATCCTCCATTACCCACTGAACCCCCTCTTGGTGTGGTTCCCTTCGATCCGATTTTCAATACTTGACAAATCGTCGTTTATCCCCTCACCTTCTTGACTCATTTGTCTTGGAAAGGCTTTGGTTTTGGTCTTTATGAACAAGGCCGACATACACTCATTCCCGTGACTACACGCAAACACAATGATCGTAGTGGTCTCGGATTTCCGGGAACACTTATATCGACGGAACCTCGTGTCAGTTGTCTTCTAGAAGACGATGACGTTACCCCTACCGAACCGTCATCACCCATTTTGCCTTCGTCACCCACAGTCGATAGATCCGAATCTATCCCTCCTAACTTTTTTTTTTTTCTTCATAAATGCTATCTTCCTAGGTCCTCTCATTTATCAACGCGATAATGAGGACCCCTCTTCTATTCCCCTTCTATATCCAGACATGATTGAAGAGGACTCACCTTCAATTAACGTTGTTGAGTGCCAGGATGATGACTCCATCCTCACTTACCTTGGCGCGGATGACTCTTATATTCAACGCACCTTACCATCTGAAACCCAAACCATGCTGAATGAATCTACTATAGAAATCAACATCCACACGGAGGAGGATCCTCACATTGTGAAGATCGGACAATCCCTTAACGCATCAGAACAAGTCTCCTTTACTACCTTTCTCTGTGCTCGCAACCAAGCTTTCGCTTGGTCCTACGCTGACATGCCAGGAATTGATCCTACCATTGCCGTCCATAACATCACTCTAAACCCTGATTCCAAGCCAATTAAACAGAAATTGAGAAAAATGCATCCACGCATTGCTCTCTTGGTCAAAGAGGAGCTTCAATGACTCCTTTCTGTTTCTTTCATTACTGCTATTGACTATCCTCAATGGATTTCTAACATCGTACACATCACTAAAGCACGGGGGGACTTCGGATATGCACGGATTTCTGGGATCTTAACCTCGCTTGCCCTAAGGATGACTTCCCCCTACCTAGTATTGACCAACTTGTTGATCTCACTCACTGCGAGGCCATGAGATGCTCTCTCTCATGGATGGCTTTCTCGGGATATAACCAAATTTTGGTTGCCCCACCGATCAACATAAAACTACCTTCATAACTCCTTGGGAACCTTACATTTATCGTGTAATGCCATTTGGCCTTAAGAATCTTTGTGCGACCTATCAGCGGGCTATGACCTACATTTTTCATGACATTATGCACACTATCCTTGAAGATTACGTCGATGATCTTCTTGGCAAATCTAAACATCGTAGTGAACATCTCGATGTTTTAACCATTATTTTTGATGCTTTATTACAATATTACATCCCTTGACCAAAGAAATGTGTCTTTGGTGTCCTTTGAAAAACTTCTTGGCTTTATCGTCTCTTTGCGTGGCATCGAGGTCGACCCATCTAAAGTCAAGCTATCTAGAAATGCCCCCACTACCCGATCTCGAAACAATTGCGTAGTTTACAAGGTAAGCTCGATCTATCCGACGTTTCATCTCCCACTCTCGGATCGATGTCGACCTTTCCATCACCTTCTTAAAAGGACATTGATTTTCATGGAGCGAAGAGTGCCACCAGCCTTTGAAGCTCTCAAAACTTATCTCTTGCGACCACCGTGCTTATCCCACCTCGGACGACCGCCCTTTCTACCTTTACCTTTCCGCCACTGACCACGTTGTAGGGGCCATGCTTGCACATCGTGACTCTGAGAATCGAGAACAAGCCGTTTATTATATAAGTCGTACTTTGGTGGACTATGAGACTAGGTATACACATGTAGAAAAGTTATGCCTAGCCCTATCATTCGTGGCTACCAAACTCTGACACTACCTTCTGAATCACAAAACTTTCGTCATCACCAACACGGACCCCATCCATTACATGTATGCCAAACCTCATCTAAACCAACGCATCGCCAGATGGCTCATGCTCCTCGCCGACCTCGACCTTGAGTTTGTCCACCAGAAATCAATCAAAGGACAAACCATCGCAGACCAACTTGCGGAAGCCCCTTTACCAGGGGAACAATTTACCAATTTTACATTCCCAGGGCGAACTCATCGCTACTCTTTCCCTCGGAGGAGTCGTATCGATGACCCTCTTCTTGATGGATCCAAATGCCACCGCGGTGGAGGAGCCGGCGTTGTTCTCATTCCTCTCGAGCTTGAGCCCATGCCTCTTTCATTCCGACTCGATTTCCCTTGCACTAATAATACGGCGGAATACGAGGCCCTTGTTACTGGGTCTCGGTTGTGCGTTACACTTAGGTATCAAATCTATCAATATTTTTGGCGACTCTCGATTGGTAGTCAATCAGTTATGGGCATCTACCAATGTAAAAATGAGGAACTTCAAAAGTACAAACACTACGTGGATTCACTTCTAGCCTTATTTACTCACTATTCTATCCAAACCATTCCCAGCTCCACTAACAAATTTGCGGATACTATGGCTTGCTTAGCCTCGCAAATTCGGCTTCATCAGTGACTCTGAATTATTCGTCTTGGTCAACAACTTTTTGCCCCATCTACTCAACCCCGGTAGTTTGTATGATAAATCGTGTGTCTGCTAACTCGCGGGATACTTGGTATCACCAATTTCACGACTACCTTGACCTCTGTTCTCCCTTCGACCTTACTAGTCTAGTAAACGCGCTTTTCTTAAACACGTTTCTCGTTATGTAGTTATGGGGGACTCCTTTATAAACGTGGCTTTGATGGCATCCTCCTTCGATGTCTCACCGGTGCGGAGGTCACCCATACCATCCAGCGGTCCATGACGGTATACATGGCGGACATTTTAGTGGCCTTGCCGTGGCCAAAGCGAATCCTTCGCCTTGGTTATTATTGGCCTACTCTCGATAATGATTGCTACGAATATGTTAAGCGTTGTGTTATGTGTCGACAACCGCGCCACCTTGACATACTCCTAGCCACCCCCTACAGTGTCGCCGAGATCTTTGGCCTTTCTCACAATGGGGTTTAGACCTTATTGGTGAGATTCACCCGTCCTCTTCACAGCGTCACCGATGGATTATCACAGCAACCGAATATTACACAAAATGGGTGGAGGCTATTCCACTCATTTCAACCAAAAAAGAAAAAATTGTAGAGTTCATTAACCACCACATTATCATCGTTTTGGTGTTCCTCATCGCGATAACGAGATAATGGAAAATCTTTCAAAAATAAGTTATTGCAAGACCTTTGTGACAACTTTGGTATTAAACTTAGCTTCTCATCACCCTCTATCCACAAGCAAATGGACAAGCCGAATCCTCTAATAAAACCTAACCAAAATCCTCATGAAAGTTGTCATGAGTCTGGAAGAAATTGGCACGATCACATCCCCTTTGCCCTTTGGGCTTATCGTACTAGCATTCGTACCTCTACTAATGCTGCACACACCTTTTCTTTGGTATATGTGCAGAGGCTTGTCTTGCCTCTCGAAATACAAATACCCTCCCTCGAGAATATCTCTTGGGATATTCTCACCAGCGATGATTTCCGCCAGGCGGTTAGCCCAATTGGAGCTTCTTGTGAGCGTCGTCTTACGACTCTCGATCACCTTCAAATCTACAAAAACGTATCAAGCGTGCTTATGATAAGCGACTTCATGAGCGTACCTTTAAGGTTGGTGATCTTGTCCTCAAAGAGAATCAACATGTAACCAAACTAGAAAAGAGCAAACGTGGAAAATTTGCTCCTAATTGGATCGGGCCTTATATAATCACTCACACTTATGGATCGAGGCACTTATCGTTTAGCTTAAGCAAATGGTAAACTGAGCTGAACCCCTTAATGCCTTGCATCTTCGACCATTCTCTTGTTGAATTTAGTGTTATATCACTTCTTATCTACCTCTTGCTCGTCCCTTGAGCTCATTTACCTACATACATACACTTTGTTTCCTACATCTCCAAATAAAATCAAGCTCACTTCTCACCTCCCCTCAATGATGCCTTCCCCTTTTTAGTCTAGTCCATGACTTTAAAGTCTTAAAATAACACCTTCTTATGGGATTTTCTTGAGTCAAACTTCCTACCAAACTAGATGCTTCACGCGAAAAAACATCTAGCTATCTAAATTATATATAGTTGCTCCCTTGAAGGACACTATATGCCAAATTATTCTTTTATTATATATAGTTGCTCCCCAGAAGGACAGCTATGCACTAAAATCATATCTGCTACTATAAATAGATTTGCTCCCTCGAAGGACAGACTATACACGATCGACCTTTATCGAAGCTTCTCGCATGGATCAGCTTTGTGAAGACCTCAAGAATAGCACAATCAATATCCCTTGTAGACTTCCCGCATCGATCGATCTATATTGATAAAATAAAAGCCTCATTCAAAAGAACTTTTTGGGTCATGGACTTGTCTATTTAGGGTAGGTTCTCTTTCGTCGAACACTCACTTTGTAATAAGTTCTCAGTACCTCAACTATACCATTCACCTCACCTCACCATTTGTTTTGACTCGAGGGACGTGACGTACACTTTGATATGTTGTGATCATCTGACTCTTTTCACCTATTGACTTCTCGTCTATGCACCGGTACCTAGGGCTTCAAGTTCGTTCTATGTTGTGTGGTTTGTTTTGCTCTGTTCACCTGCGGAGCACTCTTTCCTCTTTGCCTTGCATCTAGGATTGTGTGTTGATCTTAATCAGGACATGATTCCCTACCACTTGGGTAGGCTAACTTTCGCTTCCCTTATACCTTTTACAACATCACCAATTCATTACCAACACCATCAACCTTACCTTACCAATATTACTATCAATACTTTTACCAACCAACCAATCGCCTAACCATACCTAAATTGCCTGAATTCACCTCTCCCTGGTCCTAAGGGAGAACTACATCGGTCTGAGGCCCCTCCTTGCTTTGTGCAATGGGCTATGTAGGCAGCACTTCGGAGACATGGGGTCTCCCAAGGTTAGCTCGACCATCCCCTACCATAACCTATCATGTGTAGTAAATATAAACATTTTTTGTGTATTTCTATTTCATCACATTCCTCTTTATCCTTTTTCAAAACACAAAAATCAAAACACAAACATTCTTATTATTATCGTAACTCAAATCAACATACATATTCAGCTTTATTTAGATGTTAAACACATACATCTTCTCTATCATCGACACAGCAGTCGGCATCCTTATTTATTCTTATACCTTGCTAACATTTACTTAGACCCTCACGCCTCATCCCGAACTAGGGGATGATCGTGATCGACGACGCCGCTCACCAGGCCTCTCTGTCCTCAACGGTACCACGGCTATTGGTACCGCCCACTGATCTGCTAATCTCTCCTGTAACATATGAATACGCTCCCTCGCATGGAGGAATCCAGCCTCTAGTCCCTGTGCTCGTGACTCCGCAACCACTAACAATCCTCTTGTCTCATTCACCTGCGTTTGGAGCTGCTGCACTAAACTCTGCAGACGATCTCTCTCTGCTGTAATCCTAGCTATGTCAGGATGATCACGTACACCTCGCAGTTCTGCTACCCACCATAATCTATAGGCCTCTGTCGTTCCTGCATCCATTACCCTGCGATCGGCTGCTACTTCTTCAGGACCTTCTGGAGGTGTTGGCCGGGGAGGTGAGAATGCTGCCTCTGCGTCGATCCTCATATATGGTCTATAAGCCTGCGGTATGTCTTGCACCAATCCAAATTGTCACCGCACGCGATCTATAGGAATCCTCTCATACTCACCTGGCCTGTGCCCTGCGATCCACCTCAATCGCTCTACACCCCTCAACTCCTCAGCTATGTTCTCTGTTACCATATAGTTCCCGTAAGGCCTCAGCCAGAGATATCCATGATATCGTCGCCCTCTCCCATACACCTGCCTATAATACTCAATGTCACCCGTCACGGCTGGGATCTTGCCTCTTGTTACATCTGGACCCATCGTCTGAACCCCAACCTCTGTACTCCGGTCTCTCCTGACTGGATGGGTCGGCCTATTGGTCGCACACACACAATGTGCTCATAGGCCCAACGAGTGTAATAAGTATGAACCATCGATGTAGTCTGTGATTTCACCTCTGAAGCCCATAAACCCTGTATAGCTCAGCCAAATATGCGGTGCCCATGCAAAAGTCACGTTCCTTTCTATCATCTCCCAAATAACACACATCAATGCCTTTGGAAATCTTCCCCCTTAGCCTCGGTAATGCATAATACCCTACCGCTATCATTAATATCACTGCTTAACCTTGTCTCCTCGGGGTGTCTTTGCATACATTATGCCATACGTAAATGTCAAACCTCGTTGTGTCAAATCTCGTGCGTATGGACCAAATCTGCTTGTTATCGCTGCCCAGCCCCATGCGTAGGCATTGCACGATATCTTGGTGTTCTATAATCGGGAGTCTCAAAATACGGAACACATCTTCGATGTCACTTTCATCTCCTGTTGGCGGATAGAAGGTATTTGTCTCGGGATTCCATCTCTCGATCAACTTTGTAACATAGCATGGTTACGTGCGATTAAGTGAATAATAGCGGATTCCACTTAACCCCAAATGATTTATCAATGTCCATTCAATTGGCGTTACATCCGCTCGGATTAAGTGTGACAACGGCGACTTTGGTACACTATCATTCATCCTCGACCACCTGCCTCTGCTGCGTACATCGAAATAACAAACAACCATTCATTCCTCAAATCCCCGGGTTTTCTCAAATTAAAATTCCTCGGCAATGGCCGGTATCGTTTACTGACTAACTAATACCGGTTGAATGTAACGATACCGGTTATCCTAACGATATCGGTCCTTTACCTTCATACATACTTTGCCTAAATACACCACCTACGACAATAATTTGAGCGTTTATTCCTTTGTACATACTGAAACATACCCAAAACCCTTGATTACCTACCCCATAACACTCACCTCATCTATAACCCTTGTTATCATGTTTTCTTTCTCATATCTACCCACTTAATCTCCCTCCTCCTATTCACAAAACATGCAAAAATCAAATCACAACCAAAACGTTTACCTCTTGGGTTGCAGCAGCTTGCGGTGGCACTTGTCTTCCCTCTC